>LBNU01034968.1:50546-84575 GCA_014162995.1 Artemisia annua
GGGTAAGGATCCAGTGAGAAGAAAACTTAAAATGAGAAGAATGAGAAATAACTATAACCATATATTTGGGATGCATCGACTTGAATTAGATGCATCTCTATTCATTTAGATGCATCTCACTTAGTTTCGAAAGTGATTTTGAAGTGAAAACGATGTAAAGTAATACTAGCAACAAATTTGACTCGCAGAGGGTGAAAAATACATAGGATTCTTCTAACTTGATGAAATGCATCTAATACATGCATATGCATCTAATTTTTAGCAAGGAAATATATTAGGGTGCATCTAAAAGATTAAGGATGCAATCTAATTAAAGTCGAGGCAAATCTAATTTGTATTTATTGTTATTTCTCTTCTTCTCTTCCTTCTTTCTTCTCAAAAACTAACTCTTGCATATAAACCCCAAAGAGAAACCCCATTCAGCTTCTTCAATGGCTCCTTCACCTTCAAATTCAAAACCAAGTTGTTTCCAATGTCAAGATTCATCTTCAAAAAGCTTCAAAAATGGATGGAAATTACGTAATGGTGAACATGCTCATCTTTGTTTTAGATGCGCGTAAGTAACCCTTATATCATTTTTCCAATTTTCATATCTTAATTCTTTCATTTGTGTCATACTTATAATTTTGTAGGTTTTTATAGTTTCATAATTGCATGGTTTGTTCTTGGTTGATATTTAGCCACATTGTTAGCAAATTAAGGGGTGTTTGGGATTGCATTTGCGAAAAATGATTGCGCGTTTGTGAAACGACTAGAATAGGCGTAAAATCACTTAACTCAGTTGTTTTTACAAACACCCTCTTAAGTAATTATCGCGGCTTGAACAGTTGTTATAGATAGGTACATTATTAGTAAACAGCACGGAGACCCCATTACACTTGTTAATTAAAGAGAAATTGCGTGTAAACTTGAATTACACGCATCATATATGTTTAATATCTAACGTATTCATATGCAAGTGGTGGGACGGCACCACTTGCACATCCATTGAGCCCCCTCTGAACAAGATATCAGTTGGTAATTTTATGTTTGTCTCGATAATCAAGATTCTTACACGACTATGCTGTGCTTCTCCGAATTGGGTTCGTAAAATATTTAGAATGTTAGAATCATAAGAGCATACGCAGTGGTAACCTGAGTTAAGTTTTAACATGGTGCCATGTCAGCGCCAGCGCCACATCAGCTTTAACACTTTCACCTTAACTCACAAAAAAACACCCTCAACAAAAAAACACTCCTTCATTTAGGGGGTAAAACGATTTTTATTTTATTTTATTTTTTTATACACAAACCACCTTAACGTGGCGTTAGCCACTTAACTTGCCACGTTAACGTGGACTTAACGCAATATGGTGCAAAGGATAACTTGGACTTAACGCACGTTATATGCTCTTTAACGCAGCACATGCGTTACCGCTGCTTCTGCTCTAATCACTTTTATGTGAACGCTCAAAGGTCACAAACATTAAGTTAAACACACATCCAAACACCTTTATAGTATGCTCATTCGTAATATGCTGGATGTTTGGAAAAGATATAACCTCACTTGTGCATCATTTGAAGTTTCTAATATCTTATAAATGGCCATGTGAACTACTTGTGCTCAACTAAGAGCATAGTTGCATTATACATTAATGAATTAGAATACTTTAAACTTTAAAGTGTTTGAAAGTTTGATGGTCATAAAATTGGTGGTTGAGGATATCACACCATTTATGAAATATTATGTGGATATATCAAATAGTTGGATTTACACATACAAGAATTTCACTAATTAAATTCTTGAAATAAGTATTCTCAAAATTATTATAGATCAAAGTTAGTTGATTTATGCCTAGTCAACAAGTATTAGTCAACAAGTATGATTGACATGACTTGAGGCATAATTCATTAACAAGAATTATCATGCATTGATCTATTTTAGTATTTGGATAAAGGACATTAAGCAATTATTATTCATAATGAATTAAAGTACTTAGTACGTTTGTTTTCATTAATAATAAATTATGTCCTATATTTGCATGTTTAAATCCATGAATAACTTATGTTATTCTAAACTTGTCCGTTGTTGGTTAATGATATGGGAATATCATTAACGGACCTCCCTAAGGGTGCATGGGGCGGCCGAATACCCTAAGGGGTTTAGGGTTCTTTGCTTGGTGACCAAGTTTGCTAACACTATATAAAGAAATCAAGGGTTAATGGTTTGAGATAACTTTTGTACACACAATTATCCCTAATTGTTTTCTTCCTTCTTTTCTCTCCTTTAGCCGATCGTATATCCCTTCCCAAAGGGTTATAGGATCGATTTTTGTTTAACAAAAATCTTGTGTTCTTGTTACTTGCATAACCTTTAATTCGTGATTAATTTGTGTGTACAAGAACGAGGTAATTACTCACTATAGTACTCCCTCCGTCCCAAAATAATTGTCCTCATTTGAATTTTTAAAGTCTTAATTTTTCAACTTTGATCTTAAATATATTTGTGTGTGTTATATAATACTTGATGAAAATTATATGAATTGATTGGTTTTTAAATGTTTTTTCATTGGTATAATTTTCATCAAGTATTATATAACACATACAAAGATATTAAAGATCAAAGTTGAGAAATTAAGACTTTAAAAAGTCAAATGAGGACAATAATTTTGGGACGGAGGGAGTAATTATCAAGAGATCGAATAACAAAAAGGTAAGGGGTTATTCATAGATCTACATAAACCCTAATTAGGGTTCATCTATTGTTCATCCCCAATCAAGAATTGCTTGAGGTACGTTTACTATTTATGTTTTAGTTAACTATTACTTGTTATACTTGTTCCTACGCTTCCGCATCTATGTGCTACTCGATATTAGTATTTATTTATGATAGTCATAATTATTAAATTCTAACATGCCTTAGATTGTAAGTCAAATTCTCCATTTAGCTTATTTGAAACTGCTTATTTGCATCAGCTTATTTCTCTGCTTATTATTGTGCTTAATCTTGTTTAGTTGTGCTTGTTTATGTGTTTATTTATTTATTATGCATGTTTGATAGTCTTGGTAGTTTTAATTTATGCTTACTGCCCTTAATTAGCGTAATCTGCAAATCTATGTTCTTAGTGTTCTTTGTTGAGTTTGTTGGTTAGAATAGCTTTAATTTGGATTAGGTAATCTGTTTGAGGCAACATATCAGTAGCTTTAGTTTAAAAATCAAAAGTTGTAGTGTAATCTAGGTGTTTAAGGACTGTTTGGATCATTGTGTTTCTTGTGGTTCTTGTTGTTGTTTTGATGTGTTCTTGGCACCATTAGTTTTCATTAGGGTAATAATAGTCATCTTAGACATAAAATCAGTAGGATAATAGGTCAAAGTCAACATTAGCTCTTAAGTCCATTATTGTGCTCAAAGTCTGCTACTGTTCATCTGATCTTTGTCAACTTGATGCATTTTGTGATTAAGTTTGTGATTTCAGTGGTTAAACAAGGTAGTATAACACCTAGGAGTAGCTATGATCTGTTAAAATTGGTTAAAGTCAAAGTATAAGTGCAATAGAAAAGTCAAAATCTGCTATAATTTTCATGGTACCTGTTTTTTGTCTGCTGAACTTGGTCCAAATTAAGGGTCAATTAGGTTTAGCAAATTAGGGATTTTAGGTTTTTAAGGTAGTCTGCTAGGTAATCTTCATTTTGCCCCCTTTCCTTTCACTTAAATGCTTATTAGGGTGCTTATTTTTAGGGTCTAAGTAGGGTGTTTAGCCATTGGTTTCTGTCCTACACTTGAAACTGCCATAGTACTCATTAGTTTATTTTATGTGCTTTTTCTGTGGATTAAGGCTTATTTAAGTTGATAGAACCTGTAGTAAGGATTTTGTGCTTAATTGTTGAGAATTGCTTAAAAATAAGCTATTACCAAACTGCTTATTGTGTCCAAAAGTGCTTATTAGGGTTTCAAATTAGGTAATTTTATTTTTCCTAGGTTTTAGATATTAATTTAGATTTTTACAAAAATTTTTAGATTTTTCTAAGCTCATTTAGTACTTTTCCTATTTAATTTTAGTTTTTAAGTATTTTTAAATTATTTTTAATTCATAAAAATTTATAAAAAAGCCAAAAAAAAATACAGTTTTAAAAATAGTTTTAGGTTATTTTAGATTTTTCAAAATTGGTTTTGTATTTTTCCCATTTATTTTCATCTTTATTTGTAATTTTATTACTTTTTAATTAGTAAAAATAGTTTTTAATCAATAATAATTAAATAAAAAGTCAAAAAAAAAAATTCTTTTTCCAAAAATTTTCTTTTATCATTAGAAAAGTAGAAAAATTATTTTCATACCCGTAGGTATTTTAGATTTCAAATTTCACTTTTTAAGCCGTTACCGAACCCGGTAACGTCCCGTTTTATTTTTTTTTTTGTTACTTTTTAGTGTAATTGTGCATTACGTGCTTTTGTTATTCGTTTATTTGAGTTATTATTTGCTTGATTTAGTTTTAGAAATCCAAATCTCTATTTAAAACTCATTCAAATCACCCGATCACAAAAAGGTTTCGACTTCGCATTTCACACCTCATACGGACACGACCCGGGGATATCCAATACTCCTGGTTGACTTTATTTGACTATTTCCCGGTCAAAAAGTCTTATATATACTATATCCTATAATCAGTCGCCATTACAATTACATTGTGTTCTCGAGTTTTAGACCAAAAGAAAAGAAAAGAAAGGTAAAAGAAAGAAAAGACTAAAAAGCTAGTAAAAATATTTGTGCTATTGAGTTTGTGAGTAAGAAAAAAATAAATAAAAAATCGATCTATTTACAATTATACTCATGCTTGAAAATTTTAAAGTTCAAATGTAAAAACAATTTTATCTTTTGACATATAAAAAGGCATTTGGGTCCTTCCTCTCGACAAAACAGAAAGTCTCATTTACTTACGGAATCTCAAATCTCTCTCGCTTCTTCGGCTTGTTCCTGTTCGTCTAAAGTTGACTTTCTCTCCATTTCCTCTCAATTTTCGGAAGAAAATTTTAGCCAAAATTCTTTTTATTTCCTTCCTAGTTCTTTCTTTTCCTTCCTTATAAAAAAAGCCAAAAAGCNGAAAAATTATTTTCATACCCGTAGGTATTTTAGATTTCAAATTTCACTTTTTAAGCCGTTACCGAACCCGGTAACGTCCCGTTTTATTTTTTTTTTTGTTACTTTTTAGTGTAATTGTGCATTACGTGCTTTTGTTATTCGTTTATTTGAGTTATTATTTGCTTGATTTAGTTTTAGAAATCCAAATCTCTATTTAAAACTCATTCAAATCACCCGATCACAAAAAGGTTTCGACTTCGCATTTCACACCTCATACGGACACGACCCGGGGATATCCAATACTCCTGGTTGACTTTATTTGACTATTTCCCGGTCAAAAAGTCTTATATATACTATATCCTATAATCAGTCGCCATTACAATTACATTGTGTTCTCGAGTTTTAGACCAAAAGAAAAGAAAAGAAAGGTAAAAGAAAGAAAAGACTAAAAAGCTAGTAAAAATATTTGTGCTATTGAGTTTGTGAGTAAGAAAAAAATAAATAAAAAATCGATCTATTTACAATTATACTCATGCTTGAAAATTTTAAAGTTCAAATGTAAAAACAATTTTATCTTTTGACATATAAAAAGGCATTTGGGTCCTTCCTCTCGACAAAACAGAAAGTCTCATTTACTTACGGAATCTCAAATCTCTCTCGCTTCTTCGGCTTGTTCCTGTTCGTCTAAAGTTGACTTTCTCTCCATTTCCTCTCAATTTTCGGAAGAAAATTTTAGCCAAAATTCTTTTTATTTCCTTCCTAGTTCTTTCTTTTCCTTCCTTATAAAAAAAGCCAAAAAGCCAAATTTATTTTTGCTTATGTTTCATTCTTTTCTTTNTAAATAGGGCACATTCTAAGGCTTGACAAGTTCAATAAAACATAGACATCAAAAGTTAATAATAAGCCAAATGTTATGTCCAAAAAAAAAATATTCCATGCAAAAACATTGCTTTTTGAATATTATTATTAAACATTACGTGTGAACTGATCACTGTTGCTGGTTATTATCACTGTATTATTTTGTTAGAAAAAAAACATATGTAAAAAATAGTACATTTTATTAACTGATGGTAGAGCATTCCATGACAGTTCTTTTGATAGTCGAGGCCTCTAGGGTGTTAACTAAGGCATAATTGCTAGATAAAAAAAAGTAAAGTAACTCCTAATACCGTCTTCTACGGGTTATGGGTCTCAATACCGTCTTCCACGGTGTATGAGGGAGGTTGAGACGTAGACAGCCTTACCCCTAGCTAAGGTAGAGAGGCTGCTTCAGGTTCTAACAAATGTAGAAAAGGACCTCCGGCCTTGCAAAGGGTGAGGATCGAAACTATAATATTTACTGTATAATTGCTAGATATTACAGTAAATACTACAAGTACTTTTATAGAACACATATTTGAAAATAAGTTTACAATAGTACTTATATGAGTTAGTATCCATATAAATAACCAGTTTCATGAGTTTACAAAATCCTCAAACTAACCATAATATCACATTTTTTCTTTTCTTTTTACACTTTGCTAACTATCGAGAATGAATTATTTTTCGCTTCTTTGATTTTTGAAGCTTCAAATTTGAAAATAATATGGCTTTAGTTTTAAATTTGGAGGTTAAGTAGGAAAGAAAACGAACATGAAGAATAAAAGAGAGTAAACAGATCGGGGTTTATTTTGTTCAATCGGGTTCAAAAGTGGTTGGAAGGGTTTAAATTAAGGTCGGAAAATGGTTTGTAAGAGGGTTCAAAAGTCGCTGTCAGGATTCAAATGAGGGCTTGCGATTTATACAAGGTTTCGCACATGCAACAAAGGTCCAAAAGAGATGCAAAAAAGTGCAAATAGGTAAAAAAAAAAAAAAAAAAAAAAAAAAAAAAAAAAAAAAAAAAAAAAAAAAAAAAAAAAAAAAAAAAAAAAAAAAAAAANTTCCGTACTGCCTCTGTCCCATATTAAGTGTCCACTATAACTTTTTTGAGTCTTTCTTTTTCAACTTTGACCCTAGATTCTATTATTTGTGTTATATAATGCTTGATGCAAAATATATGAAAGGATTGGGTTTTAAATGTATTTTCATTGGTATAATTTTCATCAACTATTATATAACAAAAATAAAAATATTAACGTTCAAAGTTGAACAAAAAGACTCTAAAAAGTCAAAGTGGACACTTAATATGAGACGGATGGAGTATTATTTTTCGTCAGTTTTACCCATTTTATTAACATTACAAAATAAAACGTAGAGTGTAAACTACTGTGTTTGATAACAAACACAACCCAAATGAAGCCGATCCGCTTCTATCATGCACTTTGATGTAAACTATTTTATGAGATATAATTCACTGGAGTATCTTCACATACGGCTTATGTGGCTTTCATTTGGCATCTATGTGTCAATATGTTGTCCCTAAACAATGTCTTTTTCATTTTTCGAACGAAATATGATTTTCCCTTATGTTTTCTCAAGGTACCGTGTTTGAAACTCCCCTCCATTGTTTATCACTTCTGGTTGTACTTGTTAATTGGTATAGGTCGAAAGAACTTATTAACATTATATAATTATCAAAACATGCTATGTGCTTTGATCAATTTGGTTGGATCTTGTCAAGTCATAAACAACTGAGTTTTAAATATTGTAAGTGTCTCTGTGAACTTGTGAAAACATATTCATTTGACAAAGAAACATAAATCTTGAATCAAAACGGTTAATCTGTGAAAATGCCATCTTGGCGTAAATAGCCATTTTGTGGATTGAACTTACTTCACCCTCTGAGATCATCATCATTAGTCTACCACTGAGTTATAGAGACTTCCCAAGTGATCATATTTGTCCTATATTTGAATTCCCTCAAGTCTTAGTTATTTTGCTCAATTGCTTAATCGCTTTCTAAATCAACCTAAGTAGTTTCATTGATATATAGAATAATCTTAGTCCTTGTGGAACGACCTGGTTTTGCCTAAAATCTTTACTTTAAACGAGGGTTATACGTTTATTCATGTGTTTTGAATTAAGAGAAAACGGTAAAACTAGTTATATAAATTTAAAGCTTTTGAACCACATAAGGATGATGTTAGTATTGATTTGCCTAAATGTATTTTTGGTTGCTATATTAAGAATGTGATGACTATGACCGTAGACAATGCACCAAGTAGTGATAAGGCACTAGATCATTTGATTAAAAAGTTGCTTAATGCTAAAATATATGATGATAGGAAGCATTTTCATATTAGATGCTAGATCATTTGATTAAAAAATTGCCTAGCTAATACTAAATATATGGTGATAGGAAGCATTTTCATATTAGATGCATGATTCACATTCTAAATTTCATTGTTAAAGAAGGTTTAAAGGAAAAGAATAATCATGTGGATTGTGTAGCAAATGCAGTTAAATATATTATTAGGCATTCTTCACAAAAGATAAACAAGTTTAAAAGTTGCATTAAAGAAGCTAACCTTGAATTAAATAGGTTTATGTGCGGTGAATGTCCTACTAGATGGAATTCCAAACATGATATGTTAAAGATGGCATGCTCATTAAGGCAAGTGTACGCTTTTCAAATATGAACTTGAAGATGATTGTTATTATCGTAATCTTCAGAGAGAGTGCCGAGACATTCGGATTTTGGTGTGTATGAAGGCGTTGTCGAATTTCTAGAAAAATTTTAAGCTAAAACCGAACTAATTTCCTCCTCTTCAAAGCCCTTAGCGCATATATTATGTTAAGACGGCCAATTTCTTAAATAGACCAAGATAAATTTTTTATCCACTGCACTAACCATGGTCTATGTTTGGGGGGAAAAAATCCAAATATAAACCGCTCGACAGTACGACTTTATTTTTTGCTCGACCTCACTTTTATTTTTTGCTCGACTTCACCATAATTTTGCTCGAATCCAGAAAATAAAAAAATAAACGATCAAGCGTCTATAGATTGAAAATTAACTTTATTTTGGCCTATTTAATAATTAAGTAATTAAATCTTATATTAATAACCACCTTATCACATATTATACGCAAATACCTTATCACGCTAATGCCTTATCAAGTGCCCATGAGACTATATAAATATCCATGCATGCATATTTTCTATCAACTTCCTCTAATACTTAAACCTATTTTCTATCATCATTCGATCAACTTCTTTTAATACTTAAACCTTGTGCGCAACTACTTCGTAACCTTTGCTTGATTCGACTCAATGGCTGTCATAAACCAAGAAATCATTCGATACAATAACCAAGAAGAGCATGATTACGCTGATACGCTTGAACCTGGCTATCGCTTTTGTCCAACCGATCCGGAGCTCATTGTTTACTACTTGAAACCAAATATTGAAACTGGGAAACGACATCCCAACTGTCGCTATTATGAGGGCAATATTTACGACCGTAGTCCCGATGAACTTACAGGTTAGTAAATTGTTATCGAGTAATCATATATGTTGTCTAATTGATATGATATATGCAATATATATATACTGGTTACTTGTTAAAGTTTGGATGCTTAATTGTTGAGTGTTAATCTGTTTCAAAATTAACTCTAGCTTTTACGTTTCTTGATATAACAGCCAAACCAGAATATCGGTCTTGCGAAAACAACTGGTACTTTTTGACATGGATGGAGCGAAAATACCCTAATGGAAGCCGTCCGAATAGACAAACCAGGAACGGTGGTACATGGAAGGCGTCCCAGGCTTGTGCAGCGGTGAAGGATGTGAGCAATCGAGTTGTTGGAAGCAGATTATCTTTAGCTTATTTTGACGAAAAGGAACGCAAGACACCTTGGCTAATGCATGAATATACCACGAAAAATCCTAATATCTCAAAAGAAAGCCAAAAACATAACACGGACAAGAACAAGGTATGCAGTATAATCTTTTTGTCCAAAATCTCTTATAAACTATCTTTTATCTCTTATATATATCATATATGATTTACAACCAATTTTCTGTGATTTGTTTATGCAGTTTTCTGATTGGGTGCTTTGTAAGATATACAAGGTTCTGAAACGAAATCCTAACAATAACTTGGCGGAGCTAGAAGAGGCAATTGTAGAACAAAACCACCAATCTGAAGATGAACCTTCGCTTAGACGTAGAAGACTATCAACGGACCAAGAAAGCTATCAATCAAATGGAGCTGAACATGTTCATATTCAAAAAAGTAATCATCAGTCAGGGACCGATGTTCAAATTGTGGCACCTGTGCAGATTATGCTCACATCGAATCAACAATCAGACCTTAACAATGTTCATGTGGAGTCTTCACATACTTTTCCATCAACAAGCATGTACACAAGTCCGAATTCAATCTCCATGCAACACATGCCTATGCTTTGTGGTTCAAATTTGATACAACCACCATTTGAAGACCCTCAAGATTTTCTTTCAAAAGAACAAGCACCAGCAGTTCAACTGGACACCAACCTAAATCCGATGACTTTTTCACAGACTTTAACGGACGAGGTCTTCCAGAAAGATTGTCAGAACTCGTACCATGATACTCCAAGTTTATATGAAGACCCAATGATGGTGCCTGAAGCTGAGTATAGTAGCTATAATCCTGATAGCCTAATGGGACTTGAAAATTTTGAAAGCTTCGATCCTTCTTCAGAAAATTTTTCTATTGACGACTTGATGGCCCTCATGGATGATGAGTTTGACTGAATAACACATGGGCATTCCATACCTTTGCAATAACTTTATGTATGAACTCTGCAAGATCTTGTTTTAAGTTCAAGTTTGGTTTTGACATTTGAAATTTGTGCTGATTAAGCAATGAAGATAATAGTTGATGTGAATTTAATCAGGATGGATCTTTTGAACTATATGTTAAAATGCTTCTAACAGTAATGGTTATGTGTGTCGTTTACTTTTGATAGATTTGTCAACAAATATGTATACATGTCTGTAAATCGTAGTCGAAGTAATCTGACTACATGCTTGTGAAATAATTGGGAATTGAGATTCGGGAAAATTTAGATCAAATGGTAACGGGGCAAAAACATTGTGTGTGTGATTTATCTATGTTGGTTGGCCTGATTATATAAACATAGGATGAGTCATGTATATATGGTCTAATGTTGTGATTCTGATCCGGCCAAGCAACAGATCTTATTCTTGGACATGGCTTAGATCAGTTAAACGGAAGGTAGACGAGTACGAAGAAGATGTATGTTGACCCATAACAGATCTTGCGCAAAAAGGTTAATTAGAAAAACAATGCACGACTTAAGATAAATGGATGAGGTTTTCCATGTTCAGATTAACTTGGGAGGGCAAACCACTTTTGACTCAGATGTACATAGCTTCACTGAGTTACCATAGACCATTTCCGACCCTTTCGTAGCCACCCCAAATATACACATCTAACGAGGTTTGAACCCTTCATCTCTTGTTATGAAACCAAGACCTTGCCACTAGGCCATTTGGTGGTGGTTAACAATGCATGATTTAAGACATTGTTTATTTAAAAGATATTTTTGATTTTTTCGGCATAATTTACTTTTGTTAAAACAATGCTTACCATCATTTCTAACGCAAGCAAATGAGTTAAGTTCCAAGACGAGCAAATTAGCCCTCCCTTTACCAGAGATTATTATCTAATGTTTGAGGTGCAACGGTAATCTTTCTCTTTGCATCACCTTAGTGAACACCCCGTCATATCCTTATTTAGACATCACTTTTGTGACCTCTTTTCGAGAATTCTTACAGTTCTTTTCAGCCTCTTGTATCATTTCGTTTTTCTTCCTCATTTGAGCAGTGTGCCAATAATACAACGTTTGAGAATGCTTTAAAGATTATTTTGCTTGCAATTATACTCATTAATTGACTCGAGTGCCATTGACATGTTTACAATAATTACTGAACGAACTAAATACGAAAAGTTGTTTGGGATGAAATGTTGTTTTCCTGCTATCATCCTGTTAAAATGTAGCAAGATACATTGAATGCAAGCATAGAATAATTGATGAGAATCTCACAACACAACTTGGATTGCAACTTGAATGTGAGTGCATGTTCATGAAATGTGTAAAATGAGTGTTTGGCACAAGGCCTAAATTCTCCTAATTTGAGTCAAACGGGTTGATATTTGCATGAAACAATGTATAATGTGTATGTTTTATATCAATTATATGTGTTCATATACATGTCTAAAGTGGTTCTTAGAATTTTAAGCAGCAGAAATACATCCAAATACACAAAACTGAAAACACTATTTTCTGCGACTATGTGGTCTGCACTTTCTTGTTCCTATATATGTTGTTCTCCTTTTGGGCTTCTCCTTGTAGCTCTTTTAATACATTTTCAGTTTTTCAAAACAAAAAAAAACCTATAGACAACACACATCCAAACACCCTAAAAGTTTTTCCAGTTATTGGAACCAAACAAAATATAAAAATTCTTTATGCGATCATTGAGCAATTATGTTAACAGTTATACTACCAGAACTGAAGTACTAATGCAGGTAAGATTTTGCTTGTTATAGGAACGAAATCAGCGCTTTGCACATGAATTTCAAACGGGTCTAACAGATGTCCCCGATATTGCCAAGAGAGTACAGATTGAACCTCACTACAGGCTTCCTAGTATTGATTCAGATATGCAATGCATCCCTAAGACGTATCCTTTAATCTTTAAATTGTTTTAATAATCCATTTGCCATTTAAGGGTTGTTTAGATGCACGTTTAACTGATATTTTGGAGGAAGTTTCTAAATTCAGTTGTGATTTGTGATTATTTAGGGTCAAAATTATGAGATTAGTAGAAGCAAGGAGCTTGTTGTGATAACTGTAAAAAGTTATGCACCCGTCTCTAATTTTAATCAACTTTTTTAGCAGATTTTTAGTTTTAAATCAATTTAAAATGTTCTAATTTACGCCAGTTACACATGATTGCGACAAATTGAAAATCCTTAACTATATATTAGTTCCAAAGCTGTTCTCAATCCTTTGTTTGAAAAAATGCTGAGTGCTAGTGATTTAAAGTCATACCGTATAGTAATTCCAAAGAGATATGCTGAGGTGAGGTAACAAAACTGCGTGTATATATTTAGTTTTATACGAGTATCATTTTCACAAACCTTATAGGCTTGTACTTTCTCTAGAGTACGGGAAGATGCAAGGATTCAATGACATTAATAAATATTCACAATTGAGCAGAAATTTTTCCCAGCAGTTTCTGAACCCAAAGGGACACGGATGAATATTCTGAATATGGAAAGCAAAGAATGGGAGGTTGGCTTCCGTTATTGGCCTCAACGAAGTTGTAAAACATATGTTTTAGATGGGCTCAGAGTTTTTATGGCTTCAAGGATATTGCAAGCAGGCGATGTAGGTAACTTCTATATTACTTGTGAGAAATTTGCATTGTATACGAGCATATATGTAATAATAAGTAGCGGTGGAAAGATCCTCAAAAGTTTGATTATTATCTAGATTTGCATTGTATACCTACATTTTCTAATTATCTAAATTTCATGGTTGATTATTTTTTTAAACAAAATGTTACGGAGTATTATATGACATTGATTAATACCTGAAGTGTATTTCTTTTCAGTGACATTTTATCGAGAGGAACCAGGGGGGAATGATGGTGATTGGAATTACAAAGACTTCTGTTACGAAACCATCTCATCAGGTATATGTCATACTAAATGTCTAAATGTACCAACCACAGTATATAAACAAATTAAAGCTACTACATAAAGAAAATGGGGAAAATTCCGCCACTTAAACCTCCATGTTTTTAGTCAATTGGGTTATAGCTTTGTAGTATTAAACATCAAATTGCCGGAGGTCTTTCTAGAAGCAGTCCCTTTACCCTCGGGTACCTATGCCCAAAGTTCTAACTGGGGAAGCCAAGTCAGGCATGACAAAGTTTTTGTAAAGTTGTGTGCTTTGTATCACTATATTTGGTCATCTGTTAGTCTCATTACGTGCCTAACAATTTCATTGTTTGCAGGCAAGTAGCTGATGCAGTAGGAAAAACACATTCATCCAGCACCGGGTCCCAATACATGTGCATTTTGTGATTGTATCGTAGCAATGTTTGGTGCCTNTTTTTTTTTTGGGGGGAGGGGGGGGGGCTTAAGATTTCCCCTTTTTGGGTCTATAGTAATTCCTTGCTTGAAGTATTTGTGATGGTATAAATAATAGACCTGGTTTAGAATAAATCTAAGAGACTATACATAAGTAGTAGCTCAAAATTCTGATTATCAACTCTTTAGATTTCCAAAAGACATTGAGATGCTGATGGAATGTAGAGTGTAAACTACTGTGTTTGATAACAAACACAACCCAAAAGAAGCTAATACGGTTTTATCATGCAATTTGATGTAAATTGTTTAGTGAGTAATCGAATAATGCTTATATTTCTAGACGAAAAAGGATACTCACTTCTATTATTTTTTGAGGTCGTAAATCCTAATCCATCTTTCATACATATATGTATATTAACCACATTTACCATTTAAGTCTATGCTATCTAAACGAAGCTTTCTGAAATTCATACACAAAAACCATTAGAAATAAAGCACATTCTAAAGCTCGACAAGCTCAATAAAAACATAGCTTGAAACCACAAATTTAATGAGAAACCAAAAGGTATCTCTAATGAAACTCCATGTTTAAGCGTTGCTTTCTGGATATTATTATTGGCGTGTCAGCCGGTAAACGCTGATTATTAATATTTCCTTTTTGCTAGAAAACATGTGTTAACAAAGAATATACTCCGTACATGTTATCAACTTATCAACAGGAGGTATTCCACAGAAATGCAATAGGACGAATTTAAAAAGATAAAAGATCCTCTCAAGTTATTTATCAATATGATAGGTCATTTTGTGTGTTATATGACGGGAGAAATATAAGTGAATCTTTAATTTCAATTAAAAAAAACATTTTTCTATATTACTTGTTTATAATTAGTCAACATGATCTATCATCTTAAACCAACTTTAAAGGACCTCAATTCATTTAAAAATTAGAAGAGTTAATTCATATTTATATTGACAAAACAATTACAAAATCTTTAAACTAAACACAAACTCTCACATTTTTTTTACAAGACCATCGAGAATCAATAAAATCTTCGGTTTTTTGGTTTTTGAAGATTTCATGACTGTGAAATGAGAGTAAATAGAACAGGGTTTATTTTGAAGTTTAATAGGGTTCAAAAGTTTAATTAGGGTCGGAAAATGGTTTACGGGGTTCGAAAGAGGGTTCAAAAGTCGTTGTCAGGATGCAAATGATGGTTCGCGATTTATAAAAGGGGTTCGTACATGCAACAAAGGTCTGAAAGAGATGCAAAGAAGTTCAAATAGGTATAAAAGGGGTTCAAAACGGTGCGAATTTTTTAGTGGATTAATTTTCAAATAAAATCCAAGTAAAATGAATTGAGTTATCTACCCGGGATAATTACCAGAAATGATGGTCCGTAAACAAAAAGGCAAATTGCACAAAAAATATCATATAAATTTTAGATACTAAACCTTTTTTTTCTTTAATTTAACGTAACGAAATTATTTTTATGCAATGTAAGTTTTTTCGACTTTTTAAAAGCAATTACTTGTCATAGTTTTAACCGAAATGACTTTTTAAACACTCAGATTATAATAATACATCATATTAATTAACAAATTCAGCTGGAAAAAAATGACCGGAAACATCATTTGAAATGTTCAAAATACCTTACATTGCACAAAAAAAAAAAAAAGACTTTTTGTGCAATTTAAAAAAAAAAAAAAAAAAAAAAAGATGTGGTATTTGAGTTAACAACGTAGCAACTGTAGTGTAACTACTCTTCTTTCTTTCCCTCTTTTTTCTTCCTCTGCAACTAACCAAAATCACTCATCTTCATTTCATTTCATAACAAGTAAAGTAAGTATGAACCTGTGTATTAATGGCGTAGGAGGAGGTCCAAATCGTGTCATCTCAAGCAGCTACCATAACCATCGTCTTCCACAGAGGAGAACCTTATCTGCTTCTTTAACTGACAATGAAGTCTCCATCAAATTCAATCACAAATCGGGTTCAAGTAAAGATGACTCCTCAAAGAATTTGAGCTTCAATATCACTTCGTTGACAACTGCCATATCAGGTACTATACTCACTAGATTACGTTTGTTATTAATCTTGGTGGTGTTTGGATGAGCATTTAACTCGTTCTTTGATTCTTGAAAGTTGAAACAATCACAACTGAAGGCTATTGTGGTNTCAAATAAAATGTTGACAAGTGTCCCCTGATTGTACTTTGGGCGGCTTTTTGGGTAAAATTTTATTTGAGCGACTAGTCGCCGAAGTCCCCTTGTCTATTTTGAGAAGTCATGTTTCTTTTGTCTAGAAAAGGTGAACAATTTGGGCGACTTGGGCATTTAGAGAATTTGCTCTTTGTTGAAAGACCCCTTTATATACAGTTTTCGACCCTCTTTTTCATTTCCTTGTACTTGGTTGTGTTTTGTGTATTTGATGTTAACTGTTGTTATTTTGATGTTGCAGCTGCAACTTTGGTTTCCACTCAGAGTGCGCATGCCTTGGATACGGAAGCAATGATGGTACGAACTCGTGCTCGGGAACTATTTAGTATCTACTTATAACTTGTTAACCTTGTTTGGCGGCTTATGTTTTGGCATGTCTAATTGTCTTGACACTAATGAACTTCTTTTGGCTAACTCCAAAACCAACCACACCGTAAAAATTGCTTTGAAAGTAACTATTTATTAAAGATAATGATAGGTAGTAACTTGTTGTTTCGTTATTTATATATTTATCATTGTATCCAATCATCTAAAGCTGATTATTATGACTTGAAATGGGAATAATCAGTTTTAAGCACTCCCGTAGATGGTTAAAGCATGCCATCTGTCACTGTAAACTTCCTAGGGTCAAAGTAGAAAATGGGCTAATACTACATATAACGTCAAATAGAAAAGGTTTTCCTATTAGTGTCTTGCATAAGGTTTAGAGCATTTTCATTCCATATTCTCATTAGTCTTCTTGTTTTGAATCCATTTACAAGCTTACATCCTAGATTTAGAGACGTAACTATTATTATTTGATTTGAGTGCTGAACCTTTCTGTAATGCTAACATCTATTAAATATTATAAGCCACGTGTACTCGATATAATAAGCTCACGAGATACAATGATATAATAAGCTCACGAGATACAATTGTTTTCCTTCAAGTCAGCAAAGCACGGCCGCTCATATGTACACCTTGGCTGATGGAGGCCTTGGAGATTGGTTTGGAGGTCTCATGTATTCAGCTGGCCAGCAGGCAAATGAAGCTGTTCAGATTCAGCTAGGAGCTCTAAGTTTTACTAGGTTCACCAAACATCTTTATATTATATCTAAGTTCAAAGAATTGTTTATCCGATAGTCATACTCGAATCTGTTTCACAGTTTAGCAGTTATATTTGGCGCGGGCCTAGTGACTAGCCTTTCCCCTTGCACGTTAAGTGTTCTACCGTTGACCCTTGGTTATATTGGTAATAAGCATTAAATTTTACGCTTTATATGTTTTACCTTTGTCTCGTAACCGTTGCCGCTCGTTATGTGTGATGCTGATGTCTGATGTTCCAATTATTCAGGTGCATTTGGATCTGGAAAAAGTAGAGCAGAGGTAATTGATCCATTTTTTATGTGTTTTTCCTTCTTTTGCTTTGACTTCATTAGAGGTGAAAGATGGGTGGATTGGGCAGAGTGGGTAACATGTTGAATCATGTAGTGGTCGAGATGGTTTATTTTGAGAAATGTCTGTTTTTTTTTCCTAAATATAATGATTTAGGAGGTTTTATAATTAATAGATACAATTACGGGCCACTTTTGACCCATTTCTGTTAACCTAACTATTGGATTTTTTGTGTTTGGCATACAACTCGAATTGACCCATTCATAAATGGGTTGAAATTGTAACTTCAAGCTATTAGTTCGAGATCGTGCTAATATCAAATCTGATTTCCTAAAGAATATGCTAAATGTTGACTGGTTTAATTTCATATTTTGTCATTTATTTGTAGCTCACTTATATAATGGCTTTATGTAGATCGTAGGCGACTCTATTGCATTTGCATTGGGTTTGGCTACTACGCTAGCATTACTTGGTGTAGCAGCCTCATTTGCTGGAAAAGCATATGGACAAGTAGGGCAGGGTTTACCATTGGCTGCTTCTGGTTTGGCTGTCGTTATGGGACTAAATTTGCTTGAGGTAAGTATATAGCTTCACATATTCAGCTGGTGGTTTATTTTGAACAAATTTAATCTGCAAGTGAATTAATATGGCTGGCTCAGCTAATTTGCCTTATTTCTCGTAGAAGATGACTAGGATCCAGATTGTTCCTCATAATAGCTATCATTTTTTTATTTTTTTTTTATTTTTTATTATTTTTTTTTAATCTTTTTTTTATTTTTTTTTTAAAGAAAAGAAATTATGATCGCCAATGTGGATTTTAACATTCCTCTGTTGAATTTAGCTATTAAATATTTTGCTGAAGTAGTAATGCTGCAGGTAATAGAACTACAACTGCCTTCATTTATGGACAACTTTGATCCACGCGCCGCTGCTGCTAATTTTCCTTCAAGTAATTAATATTAATTTCCATGAATTATATCTGTTTTGGATTCTAGTTTGCGAGAATTACATGACACCCTCACATACCACTATTTATCAGGTGTCCAAGCATATTTGGCTGGTCTTACATTCGCATTAGCTGCATCGCCTTGCAGTACCCCCGTGCTGGCCACACTACTTGGATATGTTGCGGCATCCAAGGTATAATAATGCATGTATCTTTTTCTATGGTTAATATTTCCTCCATTGATCAGTATAATGAAATAAAATACTTGGTAAATCCTTTATAGGGTAACAGTAATTGTAATATGACAACAAAGTGAATCCTTTTATGTGATTACAAATTATATCATTATCAATTATGGGAAATGCAAAGCTCTGAATATCTGTTGCAATAGGATCCGATAATTGGTGGCAGCTTACTGTTGACGTACACCACTGGCTATGTTGCTCCTCTGCTTCTTGCTGCTTCTTTCGCTGGAGCATTGCAGGTAGGGTTTATGCTACGTTCCTTAAATATTACATGTGACTTATCAAAATATCTATATACAACACTAGACCTTTCATTAAAATCTTTCTGAGGACTATTGGTCACACATCATTGTTTTTAAAACATGTTAATATGCAGAGTCTACTCTCTTTCCGCAAGTTCTCAGCATGGATTAATCCTATGAGGTAACTTGCAAATGGTTAATATTGTGCAGAAAATTCATACATGTCTTCTAGTTTAATAGCAAGTGTAATGCATTTTGAGACTCTCTTTACCTCTGATGCATACTCTGAACTTCTGTTTGCAGCGGCGCGCTCCTGTTAGGTGGAGGTGTATACACACTTTTGGACAAGGCTTTCCCACCTTCTTCGATGGTGATGTAGCTTGGTCTATGGGTATAGTGAAAAATGTTGAAATGCATCGTAATTCAAATACATGTACAGTTTTATTACTTTAAGTTACAGTAGTCACATACGGGAAAAGCACAGTTAGTATTTGATGTCACTTGTTGTAAGCTGTAATTCCGCTGTATGCAGCTTAGTACGAATTTAACTGGTTCCAACTGAGACCAAGCTGTAATTACCAAGCAACCAAGCAACTTGAAACATTTGTTCTTGAAACATTTGTATTTGGTTCATCTGTATTTGCTCAGCAACCAAGCAACTTGAAACATTTGTATTGGTTTGATTCTGCGATTTATATCATTTACCTCTGATGCATACTCTTAACATGAAACATTTGTATTTGCTCAGCAACCAAACAACTTGAAACATTTGTATTTGGTTCGATTCTGCGATTTATATCATTTTGTTATAGTAATTACCCGATTGTTGCTTGAAATCTAAATTTTGTCGAACAGGATAAAAAAAAACTGGACTTAGAATTATGGTCGCTAACAATAAGCAAGGTTCGATCCTCACTACTTGCAAAAATGGCGGGAGGTCCTCTGGACTCTCTACCTTCGGGTAGGGGTAAAGCTGTCTACATCTCACCTCATCCATACCACGTGGAAGACGGGATTGGCTACCATTGAAGTTTTTAATGATAAACATTATATCGGTACCTTTTGTCTCCACATTGCATAGCATTGGGAAAATTTCCACACTTCAGTGTTACCCTTTTGGTATGTAAGTCGGAAAGAGGGTTTTGGGCAGAGAGCAACTCAAATGGACTTGGTCAACATTACTATGAGCACTTCAGTTTTGCCAGATACAAATCAAACATAACATTTCAATAAACAAATTTGTTAATCCCGGAAAAAAAAAAAAAAAAAAAAAAAAAAAAAAAAAAAAAAAAAAAAAACCTCATCCCGAACTGATCAAAACCAACCACAAATCACACCATCATTGTTCACAGAAGCGTTATTGTATCTACATTGCAGGCTCAGTATTTACAAAAGAAGAAAAAAGCCAGTTTTTAGCCTCTTGAATTTTTAACTTTAGAAAGCTCATAACAGCTTGTAATCATACAAAGATGCATGTCAAAATTTATTCTGTAATAGAGAACACGAAATAACAAGAGCATCAATCTACTACCTATGCCGGACTTATTCCCCCGCTAGCACTACCAAATTAAGAGAATCATTATTATAAGAAAGTTGGAACAATAAGAATGAAAATATATAAAGTAAAAAAGAACTGAATCAAGTTTTTCTATAATTAGTTAACATTTACCAATAGACTGATATCTGTGTTTTTTTCGTAAGTTACTATGTGTAGTATACTATAAAACTTGCACAAAAAAGCTTATGGTTTTGAGAACATCCCTTGAGTCAATGACGAGAAATCATAGTCTTTGGCGGACTGTGTAGGAGATACTGATGCTGTTGGAGTTGGTGAGTGTGATTTTGATTGTACGGATGATCCCACACTGATAGAAGCATTTTGTGTTACTGTTCCTGGTAAAGATGCTCCAGAAAATGCCATCCCATTGGTGGGGGGATTTAGCCCCATAGTGTAAAAGCTACAAGAAAAATTCAGCTAAATGATGACGAGATCAAAACAAGTAAAAGACGGTGTACAAGTATGATTACAAAACGTATTATCAATATAAAGATACAATTTTCTTGAATACAGAAATTTAGAAAATTATAAACACGAATATAACCCACTTGCCCACATTGCTAATTTTAGAACTGTTTGACCAGTTGCCTTATGAGCTAAGATTTGTAAATCTATCCATTTACATATGACACATGTTGACCCATTTTCACATAAATAGGTTAAAATTGCCACATAAATCCTTTTAACTACGATGCAAATGCTACTTGGTTGGTAAGTGGCGTTGCATTCAAGCAATGCTTGTGAGGTTCAGCGTTGACCAACAATCCGCATATGCATGCTAAAAATGTTTTCTTCCAAAAAGGTAAAGCCTATTTGTAACATATGCGGCAATTAATATTATAAGCCAAAACAAATTTATGTAGATACCTGGATGTTGGAGCCTGAACTGCGTTCCCACCTGAATTCGCTGCTGCCATGTTTCTCAACTAGCTCAAGAAAAAAAGAAATCACTAATGAGGTTGCAATCAAAATCTATTTCTTTGATGAGTCACAATTTATAATAAGATTACAGGGTGTTTGAAAGTGCGCATTAGAAGCTGACTGATACTGAATAATCAGAATAAGATTAGGGGGTGTTTAGAAGTGCAATAGTGACCGAATGTGCTTTTACTGTTTATAAATTTAGTAAGGGCTTATGATTCCGAGCTGTTTCGGCTACTGCCATGCAATTTTATCCTGTACTCTTTATTCTGGAAACTGTGGATTCTCAAAAAAGGCAGGGAATAGCAAGAAAAGGGTCAACTGGCTAAACTTATGTTTCAACATTAGTGAGCTGCAACAATGGGCTAAAATCATTCATGGCATACACAGCACAAATTGCATGGCATCGGGCGTTCAGCAGCTTTTAATAACAAATTGATCAAGTGTTTTACAAATTCTGAATTTCTGACTATTTAACAAATAAACGCATAAAATTTACGAAAAAGGATAATCATGTTTAAATAAAGAAATGGTTCACAGGCCGAGAGTAAAAGTCTCTAATTCAGTTATGCTACAGGTGGTAACTGATTATTTGCCAAATAATTAGAAGCAGAGGCTGCCTATCAATACTGTTTATTCAGAAAGCAATAATCAGTGCTAAAAATTCATGAATTTTTTACCTGCTGTAAATATTTTTCTACTTCATCTTTTCCACCAGCTGGCATCATCATTCCAGGAACTTGGTAACCAGCATTCGGCCAGTTTTGGTTGGGCAAGTTTATACCACTGGACACTGGCTGTTGCCCATTTCCAGGAACATTAGGCAACCCACCTGATTTAGCAGCAGCAGCCATGAGTAGAGATTGCTGTTGTGCAAGCATGACAAGTTGCTGCTGTTGAAGAGAGTATGGCGTGGTTGTATTATCCTGCTAGCATACAAAGAGATCAGATCCGTGTACATCACAATAGTGGCCACATTAGAATAAACAAAAATAATATTCATGTAAAAAGAGAAAATGGGCAACACATTCAGTTCTATATGTTCTATGAGTTCAATACAAATACTTCATGCATATATAAATCACAAGCCAAGAACATCCATACAAAAAAAGTCGATTACAAGAAAAACAAAAACCCCGATAGCGATTAACTATACCTTCTCGAAAAGGCTCATAATATCACTTTTAACATCCTTCTGTGGCTTTCCTGATCCATTCTGTTGTGAGATTGGAGGTGGCTCTTTAAATAAATCCTCTATTTCAGATGGGGACTTGGCCTTGTTATCTGCAGGTTTTGGAGGGTTTGTTGTCCCTGCTGCCAATGTTTCACCACCAGCTGCAAGATGATGAAATGAGATTTCAATGTTAAAATGTGGATGAAGCAAATGAGTTGGTTAGGAAATGGGTCAAAACATGTAACCTTTTGTATGGGTTGGGTTGACCCAGGACACTTCTTGTCTTATATGTGTCCAATATCATTACATATACTCTATTTATATCAATAACAATCTAACTTATTGAACAAATGTTTTAGGAGATTTTATATATTAATAATCCACTTTCGGTGACTTTGACCTGTTTCCAATTAAGCTTTTTGTTTTAATTTATTTTACACATCTGGTCCACAATCATAAAAAGAACCTGATTCGGTCAAACTTACACGTCTAGTATACTGCATTGCAACATGATAAGTGATAATCCTATGTAAGTCAAAAAGTCTAAGCTAAGTTTGTGGCTGACCCTCTATCCTACCTCAGCTGTCTTCATTACCATTTATTCACGTTAACAGTTAACTAGACTTGTGTCTTTAGAAAATCATAATGCCAACATATTGATTACTCCACAAGTTAAAAAGATGAAAAGCACAAACCTCTGATGCCATTTACAGTTCATAAAGAACACAAAGGTAGATTGGCAAAGTCAAATTAAAGTGCAAGATATCCTATTTTCAATGACGTTTTTAAAGACGATAATTTGGGACAAATGGAGAAATGGCGTTTAAAAAAAAGAATGACACGTTTACTTGGGATGACTCGATTAATAACATCTTAGGCCTTAGGGAAACTGAGTACATACATTGAAATCCTGCCCATAAATCATCTGAAGAAGTTGCTTCTGGACCACTCTCAGCAGGACCATCTTCCATAGAAAGCATGTCGAAAAGATCAGTAGCAACCTCAACTTTAGGAGGAGTGGAAACTCTGGCAGTCTCCTTTGCCGTCTCAGCGGCCGAGACTGCTGGCTCGGATTTCCTTGTCACCTGTTAATGCTTTCAATGTTAGACTGTCAGTTGGTATATAGGACCCTTGGCCATAAAATGCCTACGAGAAGGGACAAGAGCCTTGTCACACACACACGTGTTTCAAATAGGATGATACAAATAAATACCCTTCATATAAACAAATCCCAAAAAAACACAATGCAAAACCCAGATTGCAGGTATAGTGATATCATCTAAGCATTACATTAAGGTCATATTTCGAAAAGAAGATATCATGAAAGCACCTCTTAAAAACACTACTCGTTTCCTACATGCAGAGAACTTAAGAGGGTAGAGCTCACATTCAATAACAATTGACAAAAACATGTTTTGTTTGTTCTTCCATACAAATCCTTATAATGGAAGTTTAAATCCACAAGACAGAGGCTGCACGGGGTAGTATGGTTGATAAAATTACACATCAATCAATCCAACTTACTAAAAACTATTGTCTGTCTGCAATTTCAAGTTAAAACCCATAATCTTATATCCCCACAACAGTGGCCACACTGCATAATGTGTTCAACCACATTATGTCCACATAATAACACACCCAGCAGCCCAGATCAGCAAAAAAGTATCACGGGTTAACCTTGTTCAACAGTCTTTTTTTTTGAAAGGCAATATATTTCGAACCCAAAACAAAACAAATTTACAAACAAAGGCATCCACTATATTAACAAGATGCTTAAGGATAGTGGACCAAAAAAAAAAAAAAAAAAAAAAAGAGCGCTACAATATACTCTAATTGGCAGTCAAAATGAACAATGGATATCCAATTAGCCAAGTTATTAACTAAGAGGAGATCTTTTGGTTACGGTCTCATGGTAAGTTATTATGCTTAGAATAGTAATCCTGAAACATTGAATCTAACAAGATCTGTAAGGTTATCAGTTTCTGACCGCTATGTTAATCATATCTTGAATTGTATTCTTGTAGAAGAATTTAAATTTTTAGTCCACTCACACATCGATTACCTATTTAAACTTCCTGAGATTGTACACCCACCCCCATGAAACCACCAACGTATTAGTTAGGTAAAAAAAAAAAAAAAAAAAAAAAAAAAAAAAGAAGCAGGACAGTAATGGAAAGTCGACATACAGGTTCAAATGCTTTTGGAGGCACAGGAAGACTGTTTTTTGTAGCAGAAATGTTGCTCTTTGTACTATATGTCTGAAAGCTCTTCTTTTCATCAGGTCTTTCAGCAGGTCGCTGAAACTGTGTAGAGGCTGTATTTTCTTGAAACCTAGAAGGTGAAGTTGGCACTCCATCTTTAGCAGCCCATCTCTTGTCTTCATACCTTATACCAAAAGCAGCAGATATAGATGGTTAAGAGAATGAACATACTGGTGCATCAAATTACATAAAAGGGGATTTGTTCTTGGCAGGAAGGACCGAAGGAGAAGATGCGTACTTAGCTCGAATAAAATTCTCGATGCCAACTCTGTCGTAGTTTGATGGAAGTTCTGCTTCCCAGTAATTATTTGCTTTCGCATTTCCCATTGCTGAATACAGAATGAATGCAAACCATGAGACAATTTTACTCTTATTCAGCTGGCATTCTTAAACTCACGAAACTAAACTGTCTTACACTGTATAAATGCAACCTGTTCGGGAAGCCATGTGTCTAGGGTAGCTGATCTCACCTGCATTGGGATTTATCAGTAAATAAGGGACAGACTTTTGTTTCTATCAAGAATGAATGAATTGCCTAAAAGGCATGATACATATATAGTCAAAGGAAGATGTAAAGGCAGAACTAAGGCTTAAAAACATAGCTGTCTGGTGCCGCAGCATAGGGTATCATTGTCGGGATTCTATGTTGATTAACAGGATATTACTTGTTATAAACATATATTTCCAGTATCCTTAATAAGTAAGAATAATTAGATAAATCTAGTTATCCATTATAATGTGAGTATTGTAACTCGAGATGAGTAAAACCCACAACAAAGATACTGCTTAACTAACTAAGTCATGTCTAATAGGATTACAATACACATGATATAAACTAAAGTGCAATACTACACATTATAGCTTATATCCATCCAAACATGAGTCACACAGAGTGACGTGTAAAACCTTGAATCCAAGCAGTCATTATTCGACACTTACCATTATCACTAAGCTACCACAAAACTAAGCTACCAGAAACTGTTTACACAACTATTTACATATCGAGACACATCATGGCAAAATTAATTCAGATGAGAATCCAAATAGGCATTACTCGACATCTACTAGCTTTGACCCCTAACCGACAGCCCAGCAAAACATTGAACAGTGGAAGGCCACAAACCAGCACAAAATTAAAAGGCGTGTACTGACTTGTCTCGTTATACAGACTATGCATGTTATTCAAACAGAAGTTATAAACTACATACTGGCAATTAATATGAAAAGTATGGACTATGGACATGGAATACATACAAATGTGTGAAAAGACAGTGATATGCAACCACATAAATAACCTATGTAAACTATTGGTTAACATAGACTGACAATTAGTCAGATTATCACCTTCGATATGTGGACTCCAAGGCTTCTGTGGATTCCGGAACATTGCATGCATATAAAGATGCCAAGATTCACACTTGCCCATCGAGGACCTCTGCAAATTGAAAAGGCCAGCATTAGCAGTTGACATACATTAACAATTTCCCAATAACACACTCAGATACATCATGAAAGGAACACATACTTAGCTTTGCAATCAGCACATTCCCTATTCTCTGGAAGTTTAAGAAGCCCTTCGAGAATCTGTGGACAAGCATTGCACAAATATCAATTGCTGTAAAGCATAAAAATTACTTGACCGATTATGTGATGAATATGATATGGGAAGTATAAAACAAGAGAATTGATAACAAAAGGGGGAAAATATGTATAAGAGAAAAGACTAGTGTCATTTGTTAAGAGATTGGCTATTTTCATATAGACAACACAAACGGTAATGCTTTTTATTAGCAGTATCTTCAAGGGGACCACACTTTAAACTTAGCTCTGCAACTCTACAAGTTAATACCTTAGAAAAAATCAATGAAAATGAGCAAAGGTATGGGCGTATGGCAATGGCCCATCCGTGTCATGTTCTTATCGAGTCACGAATTCATTATGAGGGTGTTTGTTTAAGCTTATATGTGGGCTTACGAGTTTCTTTGATTTCGACTTTTATTTCATATGCCCCAATTTTCCAGCTTATTTGAGACTTATGAGCTTATATAAGCTTATTACGAAATAACATGCTGATATAAGCCCATAAGAATCAAAATAAGCCAAGAAATTGGAGCTTATTAAATATAAGCTTAAACAAACACCCCCTATGTTTCTACCTAATGTGACATTGACATGCGATACAGTTAGCGAGTTTCCAGATTTCGCCTTACCAGTTTAGCTAATTACTCCGTAGTTTGCATATTCACTTAGACACTGGCCATTCTCTTGTGAAAACAATATAACAAATGTGAAAAAAGCAATTAGTTCATATATTGAACCAATCGACATCCAAAGAATGAGCCTCTAACGTGTGCCACTAAGATATATTTCATACTTAACTTCTTACTAAGGGGGTGTTGGTTTGGGCTTATATAGCCGGCTTACGCCTTATTTGGTTTTAGGCTTATATTTCATAAGCTCACTTTTTGTGGCTTATTTCGAAACTTTTCGGCTTATAACACATATCAAATAACAGCATCATCACATACCCTAAGTTCATATATATCTTATAATCAATGTGTTCACAAATCAAGGCACAATTTGATTAAGCTAATCATATAAAAATAAAGAACGCAAATCATGATTCATAAAATATATAGATTATAAATGTGTGAAAATGAAGAATATATGTATATACTTGACGGTGTTTAGCATTTAACTCTTTTGATACGTTAGCCTTCTCATTCATTACTATTTCCGAAATTATTTTGATCGGAATTTGGTGGTTTGGGAAAAATTCTGTTACGTTTTCGAAATGTGTTTCGTTGTGCAAAGGGATTTGCGGGTCGGGTCAGGTCAGGTGTGTGTCATTAATGGCATTCACGCGTGTTCTCCCGTTTGAATCTTTTGACGTAATGAGATACGTATACGTAGGGGTGAGCAGACAAAACCGAAAAAACCGAAACCGAACCGAAAATCGAAAAAATCGAACTAAAAAGACCAAACTAAAATCGATGGTTCGGTTTTTAATTTTTCAAAAACCGAAAAATATGGTTAGGTTTCGGTTTTCGTCCAAAAATCGAACCGTAAAAACCGAACCGAACCGATTTTATTAATAATATATAATTAATATAATATGAATAAATAACTAAATGAGTCAAATTTATAAATTCATATTCATTTTGTGGGTAGATTTATAATATATTTATCTTAACGTTTATGTTTATATGCGTATTTATCGTGCCGTGTGTTTAATTGAGAATATATCAATAAATATATGACGATGAGCTTACTCTGTGTATGTTCATTTGCATGTGTGTGATTAAAGAATTATGCAATAAACATTATTATGCTTAGATTGACAAAAAAAAAAGTAAATAAGAGTAACCAATTTTCTATGTAATACAAGTTAGTTGATATAAATTTGCCATGCCAAAATATAAACGGTTAGAAACCGAAAAACCGAACCGAAACCGATAAGAAACCGAAAAAACCGAACCGCCAAAAACCGAACGGTTTCGGTTTTGGGTTTTATAAAAACCGAACATTACGGTTCGGTTTCGGTTTTAGCCAAAAACCGACCCAAACCGAACCGTGCACACCCCTACGTATACGTGTACTTGTCAAATATTGAATTTGTTTTTCTTTTATTTCTTTATCGGGGGTGTTTGGTTTATAGAGATAATACTATTGTTATGGGAATAAGTATAGATTAGAAACTCGTTATTTTGGTGGGTTTAGAAAATAGTTAGGGTGCGTTTGGTATGTAAGTGTGTTTGGAATAGAATTTGAATTCGGTTTGGTATAAAAGAAAAGAAGGAGAGAGAAGTTTTATAATTATTTAAAATCGGGTTTTTTTAACTTGTGCCCTAGGGGCACAAGTTAAGCACACAAAAAATGCACCAAAAGTACATAGGGACCCACATAAAAGTACACTTGTGTACTTTTATGTGGATCCATGTGTACTTTTTCGTAGGCCCTTGTATACTTTTGGTGTACTTAACTTGTACCCCTAGGACACAAGTTAGAAAAACACTTTAAAATCTCTATTTTAATTATAGTTTAAAATTGAATTAAAATATTTATTTAAAATGAATAAGAAAGAGAAAAAAGATGTACATGACAAATAAATACAAAATATGTGACCTAGATAAGTCAAAAAAGCATGATGTGACACAAGTACATGAATCTTGCTCAAAACCTACCATATCACCCATAAATGAGTTTATGAATCCACACCTTCACATGAATCCACAATAAATGTACCAAACCACATTTTTTGTGTTTGATGTCATTCCAACAGTTGCAAACCCATATAACAAACACCATCTTAGTTTCAAGGGGTTTGATTTCCTTTTTAAAAGTAAAACCCACTAATCAAACAATTGTATTGGGAATGAAAGTCATTCTTTCATTCCCTTACCCTCAAACCAAACACCCCTATCTTTATTATATTAAAACTCCAAGAGTAAACTACAAAATAGGTTTTGGTTTGTAAAATTCCCGGTTTACATTTTTCTAAGAAACGTCATGCTATCGTTATCTCTCCTTTAGAAAAAGTCGGAAAATTTACATTTTTAGAGATTGACGATGCAATTTTTTTTGTTATTTGCCAAAATGAGTCTCACGTGAGGGTTTTCCTGTTATTCTGTTTGTCCCCAGTGGTGGTTGCAGGTTATAGATATGTGCTGTGTTTATGTTGTGTTGTGTCGATTACAAATAGAAATTTTAAGTTCTAGTTAGCAATTTAATTGATTTTCCCATGTGAGGTTAACTTGGGTTTTAGTTTAAAAGTGTAATTTTTTTTAAGTTTGGATAGAATATACAAACGAAAAAACCCGTCATGTGAGACCTATGATGGCGAAAAAGAATTTGTATTGATAGTCCCTTAGGATGTAAATCGTTTGACTTCTATTAACGCAGGGATGATAATATCCTGACGTTTTTTTTAGAGATGTAAAATTTGAAAAGTTAAAAACCGCAAGGATATATTTTGCACTTTACTCATAGCTAAATTTGAAATGATGTTTAATGCTTACATTGATAAGATACAACACGAAACACGACCCAAAATTGATATTAAAATAAATAGGTTAGGGTTAGGAATAAACAGATGTGGTATGAGTTGAGTAGGTATTAAACAAGTTAACCCGCCAAGCTGTTTAGCTATGTAAGCCTTTAAAAATACAAACATATATAATGAAAAGTGAAATTGATGAGCAAGAATCTTAAATGTGTTGTTGGGTTGTGAAGAGTTAACTTGATTTGTGTTTTGATATTGGCGTTTATTGAAGTTTATATGCGGTTATATATACCTTTCACTAATTATTTAATTGGTATATAATTTGAGAGTGAAACTGGTTAACTTTTAGGCTATTAAACTAACAACCTGTTTAGTTAAACAGTTTACGGATGTCATAAATATGTTAAACACGTTATACATGTATGGGTTAGTTGTTTTTTGTTTTTGTTTTTTTTTTTTTGTTTTTGTTTTTGTTTTGTTGTTTTTTTTTTGACACAACTAATAAGTGGTTTGTGTTTGAGTTAAGGGAACCTGCTAGCATGAAGAGGACTTGATTGCCCATAATCGATGCCCTTTAAGACTGGTTGCTATGCGTGGGAGCCATTGCCTTTCACTTTTCATCCTCACCTTTCACTCTATTGCACTCATCCATAGTGACGCGTGAGGCAAGTCAAAAAGAGAGATGAAAGGTGATGGGAGTCACCTCTAGGCAATTGTGCAAAGTAGGTGTTTTTGTTTATTGTTTATTGATTTGTAAGTGTGTGCGAGTATTTTGTAAAACTCTTTTGTAAGAAATGAAGATGAGAGGAACAAAAAGTTCAAATAAAAAGTGTGAAAGTGGTGTTTGACTATAGCATCTTGTATAAAACTAAGAATGTTCTAGACTAGTTCTAGCCTCTTACAACCCTTTTTATTTGGGAGCAACAAACAGTACAGCCGGTAAAATTCCGTGAAACTCTACCATCAGAATACAGCAATACCAGAGTTCTCTATAGCCAAACCGAGACTCTCTACTTTTGAACCCGAGTTCTTATTCCAAAACAGGAAACAAACAGCCGTAAGTTGCACATACCCAATCATATGTATGATCCTCTCTTTAAAATCCAATATTTTTTATTTACACTTCAAACCTAATTTTAAAACTTCCTTTTAATTGTTCTCAAGGACCATAATCATGGTTTAATTTAATTCATTTAACACTAACTTGTAATTTCCGATCCTTAAATCAATCATTTGAAAAGTGTATATAACATATAAAGATGTTTAAGGGAGTGTTCTGGATGTTGCTTATTTAACTGCTTATCTGCTAGATGTGTTTTTTCTTAAGTAGACAAATATTCCCTCTTATTGTGCTTAAAAAATAAGCAAGTTTTTTGGGTAACCATATTGGGTGTTTGAATGTTTGTTTAAGCTTATAGGTGGCTTATGAGCTTATTTGATTTTCGGCTTATATTTTATAAGCCCCAATTTCCCGGATTATTTTGAAAGTTGAGCACTTATATGATATGATAAACTTATTTAAGCCCATAAGTTTCAAAATAAGGCAGAAAATTTGGCTTATGAAATATAAACCGAAATGAAATAAGTTTGTAAGCCCACATATAAGCTTAAACAAACACCCCCATAGTTTCCGACCTTTTGGCCGATTCCCGTCACAGACTCAAACCGCCTCTTTTCACGAGGTTGGTTGTTTGCACCTAGCAGGAATTAAAAAAAATTAAACATGAGATCTCTCACATTTTAGTGATGATAATCACTAGCCTTTTACCGGCAGGCCATCTCTGAGCGGTTTAAAATAAGCAAGTTGGTATCTGCTTATTCTTTAAATAGATAAACTCTTTGAAATAAGCAATCCCAAATGCCCCGTAACATCAAACCTAATGATACTATTGTTTTATGTATGCAGCTTAGTAGTTGATTTAGCAATGGAACAGTTTAATCTTCTGGAAGGCAATGGTTCGTTCAATGATGACCATACTATGCAGAGTGATGATGTTCATATGACTCAGGCGGTGAATAAAGGTGGAAAACAATTGGGAAACGAGGAGAAGAAGGCTGCAGTTCATGAAGAGATTAAGAAAGTGAACATGCTTCCTGCCCATAGCACTTACGCGACTCACCGGATGCGGGTTCTCAACAAAATTCTGCAGCTTTTATCTGTTCAGGTATGGGTTAATTCATTAAACAACAAGTATTATTTATTCATTGATAATCCCTGGGCATGAATTCATCTCGTTTAACATTAAATACATGAAAATGATGAACATTAGGACAATCACCTTCCTAAGTTTGTATCTTGTATTCCTTCACTGTAAGCATGGTGTAATTGATTAAACCCATAATTTTGTTGCAACGTATTTCGAGTGTATAATAATTTAGGGAACATGGGAGAGGATGTATCACAAATACTGTTTCTGATATTAGATTATAATCCGTAGATCAGCAAATTCATAGTTGAAGTTTTTCAGTTATACAGTGGCCTCAAAGTAGATTGCAACTAATAAGTCAAACAGATACTTCCAAGATGTTTGACCGCTGGTCTATTCTTTTCGTGCTCTCTCACATAGTCATAGGAGTGATTGTTTTTATAATCACCGACTAATCGAACAAATGGACTTGGGTTTTGTATTTTGATGCAAACCATCCTTAACTATTGTAAAAATGCCAAAAAGACAACCACTCAGGGGTGGCCTAGAGACTATCATCACTGTGTGAACAACCCTGAAGTGGTCATACCAACTTCCTGAAAACGGAGGGCTTTACCCGGTTTGATTCTATATTGGCGGTGGGTTCAAATCCCATGCATTAGTCAGCCAAAGGTCGGAAACCATGGTTACCCAAAAACAAAATGCCAAAAAGATACTATAGTTTGTTAGAATATTAAGGACAGATTCTGATAGGAGTGTTGACTCTTTGACCATTGTGCCTGGCTTTCTAAATGCACACTAGACATTATTCGTGCTAATATGCCAAACATACCATGGCTGGTAAAATGGTGATAAAATACGAACATTCGTGGACTTCTTTTACTCCTAAATTGTACTTTCTTGCCTTTTGACAAGAGTAAGAATTGTCTATGATGCAAAGTCAAGGGACGGTAGTTTGTAAGGTCGATCACTCCTGATGGTGTTATGTAGTAGTTCAGATATCCAAACCAAGTGAGCCGTGGCCTGTAGCCTAATTGCATCCTTGGATCTCTTCAACCATTTGTTTGTGAGCTCAAATCTTTTTGAATACATTGACGTATCTCTTTGTTGACAGTTATCAACCGAAAAGAAGTTGGATGTCCACATGTCATCCTTGGTAACTCCAGATGCGTGTTCTATAAACTACTAGCTTGATTTAGTGTTTGATTGTCAACCTATCAAACGAGGCCAAAGTTACATAAAATGTATCAAGGAAAATGATTGTCATGCCTAAAATGCATGACTAAAAACATGCCTAAAAACAGGATGATGACAAGTGGAAAAATCAAAAGTAAAGATTTAGAGTGAGAAAATGGATGAGTGACGTATCAAATTGTTAATGGATTAGGCATGAGTTTAGGCATGTATGTTAGGTCTCTCTATCATTGCTTATGTATCAAATGCTAACAAGCTCCTAAATCTTAAGCAAAGACTATTATTATTTGTAATCGAATTTGATACAATAGCTTCTATAGGGAAGAGATCAAATTAAATGATAAATATCCGTGATAAGTGTAAAAAAACTTGAAAAAAATAAGACTTCTCGAAGATTTTTCCCGAGATGGAGGATGTTGGTGTATAAAAAAGTTGTGAAGGAAGTTTTTCTAATTTTGAGTTTTTATCCATTTTTTTAATGCACGGAAAACGAAAATTTAATGCACAAAAAAAGTTTTGATGCACAAGATTTTCAATTTGTAATATTTTTTTTTTTTACAATAAAATTTTGATACATATACTAAAACGAAGTTAATGCAAAAACGAATTTGATGCACAAAATTTTAATGCACAAATGTTTTTTTTTTTTTTTTTTTTTTT
>LBNU01034968.1:85223-125756 GCA_014162995.1 Artemisia annua
TTTTTTTTTTTTTCATATTTTTTTGCATCAACAGTATACAATTTTAGAAAAACTTTCTTCACAATTTTTTAATCCACCGACATCCCCTATCTTGTGGAATGTTTTGGGAATTTTTAAAAACTTTTTATATTTTTGAATCCTTTTTACGCTTCTCATGAATATTGAAACAATTGGAAAAAAAAACTTTGTTTTCCGACTCGACCACCTTCTGAAATGAACTTAAAACTTAATTGTTTTGGTTCATCACCCAACCTACTTGACCTGCATACTTTGCCACCTGTATTTTTCTTCAGATTATGGGATGATTTTGGCCTCCATACTCAATTAACTAAATACGTATATGGGCAATATAACTTATTATAGTCGGTCTCTCCAGCCAAGTTTGGAACATCATCTTTTCAAAAACTTAATAAATTTCGACTGCTGCAAGGTTTTCTTCTTAGTACTATGACACATGAAACTAATACTGTATTTTCCTTTAAATTCAGAGGTCTATATCACAAGATGAGGAGCTAGAGTTGCTTTTCGCAGGGCTTTCGATCTGAACCTATTTGCTGATTAACGAGTAGTGGTCAGTTTTATTTCCTTTCATTAAATTGTATTCAGCTATGTTATGTTTACCACTATCATTTCATCTCGAGTCATTCTATTGAAGCTCTTGTATGCACTTAACAATCTTGTGGAATTGTACATTGAGGGCTGAAAGCGACGAATATGGCAATGATAGCTGGTGAAAGTATGATGTAGTCATGTAAAAAAAAACATGTTGTCTACAACATTTCTGTGGTGATATTCTGTTTGGCTTTCCTCTGTTTGATGAAAATATAAATACATTGTGGGAGGTTAGTTTGTGAAGTGAGTATGGCAATGTATAATATTTCTAACAAGTACTTTTGGTTTTATAATAACGTTATATGGTAAGAATGTGCATGCTGTGTGTCTAGTGTTCATGGTCAAGAGCTTCTTGCTTTCCTGTAATTGTGTTTTTCCTAACACTTCCATGATTTGTTTGGTTGCGTTTTATGTCCCGTTTAAAAATTCGATTGAAATGTAGGTAGAACTTTAAAATTCTTGTAACTGTCGAGGTTGATTGAAACTTGTTAATGGAAGAGCAACAGAGGTGTATTTGATGTACGGCTCCCTATGATTCTCTGAGTTTGACTGATGTATGTAATTTTAATCGATTGTAATCCTAGCTTCTTGTGTTTTAGGTCTGTTATAGAGTGATAACCTCAGAATATAAACTTGTTTCAAAGCAGCGCATACTCGAGAAGCAGTAAAGCTATTATAGTAGTCTTGTGGGTTACATAAGTATAGAGTAATATTCTCATATTAACTTAAGATCATTTGATGTTTAGATTTTTGATATCGAGGGGCTTTTGAAAGCAAGTTTGTTCTCATTGTACTAATATCATACCCAAATAATATGGGAGAAACTAAATAACTAGTTCTATATCATTGAGTAAAGATGGGACTGTCTATTGTTATTCCTACGAAATTAAACAACAATAAAAAAATGAAAACTTTGAAGAAAGATGTCCTTCCATATTGCCTCAAAAAGCAAACTACTAAACATGCTTATGCTGTTATGCATGAGATACATGCGTTGCGAACTTTCACTTTTACATATGCTATGACTTTGAGATCAACCTTTGTTATAAAGGTCGACTTGAAAGGTGCTTTCAATGTACCGCCATATGCAACCAGACATTAGACCAAGCAGGAACCGGGGATCAAAGTTCCATTGATTCATCTATCTCAAATAGGGAAAAACAGAATCAAGAAGGGGTAAGCTGAGCTCGAAAGGGGTAGCTGGTCATCGGTTAAGAGCTCTGGCCGACAACGAAACTAAAGCTTCACACTGTTCCACTCGTCCATCGGCTAAGTTCCAACTCTATGTTGATAGACGAAGAATTTGCCAAAATAAGCACTTATCATTTTTATAGGAATTTTTAAAAATGCCCATTTTCACTTTTGTGTTCACTTTTAGTAAAAAAAAAGTGTTTTTCAAATTTAGTCTCATGCGACTGTTATGCCGCGCGATTCCATANCTAAAGCTTCACACTGTTCCACTCGTCCATCGGCTAAGTTCCAACTCTATGTTGATAGACGAAGAATTTGCCAAAATAAGCACTTATCATTTTTATAGGAATTTTTAAAAATGCCCATTTTCACTTTTGTGTTCACTTTTAGTAAAAAAAAAGTGTTTTTCAAATTTAGTCTCATGCGACTGTTATGCCGCGCGATTCCATAGAATTCTCGACACGTGTTCAAAAATTTGGTGGGATGTATTTTACTAGACCAAAGCGGCGTTTTGTGCGACCAAACATGCATCAAAATCATTGAACATTATGCATTATTATTTTGTAAGTTGGGTAAATATGACATTTTATGGTTTATGTTGGGTAAATATGGAATTATCCTTTTCTTTTTTCTAGACCGACATGACATTTTTGTCTTAATAGAAAGTGAGACCCATTTTTTAATAAGAAAAAATACATTTTTCAAAAACGAAAAAAAAATTGTCAATGGTGGGTGCACTTTTCTAATAAGACAAAAAAAGTCATGTTGTTCTTGCAAAAAAACTTGGTCTAACAAAACGTCACTTCGGTCTAACAAAAAACAACCCACCAACTTTTGGACACGCGTCGAAAAATCTATAGAATCGCACGATTAAATGGTCGCACAAGACTAAATTTAAAAACACATATTCTTACTAGAAAGTGAACCCAAAAATAAAAAATAAGATACTTTTGAAAAAATTTCGTTATTATAAGTAGTCGTCGTCTAATTCTACAAGTTGTCTGCATCAATAATTGTTATCAGTTATCTACACGTGACGACTCCAAATAAAAATATTAAACCATATACGGAGTAAAATGTTTCAATTGTCAAAACTACTCAAAATGGTTCAAGGTGGTTTGTTTAAGGTAGTGTGTGTTTGGTATGGGTATATGGGAATGAGTGTTTCATAGTGATTAAAGTTGTTTATTTAGTGGGTCCGGGAATAAAATGGGTATATCATAGCCATAGGCTCATTACCCAGAAATTTGGTGTCTATGAAATCCATTCTGTGTGCCTTTCACTTTTCCACTACAAAATTCAAATATATATACACTTTTCATACCATATTTTATCATCCAAACATAAACAATCGTAATCATACACTTTTTCATTGTCATTTTACCCCATACCAAATCCGATACCCATTGTGATTTCTAGCAACAAACCAAACAGCCCCCTAATTTTGGGACTTATAAACTTATGTGGGTTCTGTTTATGATTTATAAGCCAATTTTTCAGCTTATTATGAAGCTTATGAGTTTAATAACGAAAAAATAAACTTAAATAGAGTAATAAGTTCAGAATAAGTAAAAATAAATAAATAAATAAACTCATAAAAACATAAAACAAAAACACTACTTAATCTCATAAGCCAGAAGAAATAAGCTAAAACAAACATCCAATAAAATAAGCTCAACTAAACACATACTCACAAGTCCACTACTATGCTAAGAGCACAAAGTGTAGTTTTGATTTATTAATTATAGCTGCCACATAACCATTTAACCTATAACTCATATTCTATAACTTGACTGAAACGAGGCTTCCCATCATTCAAAATAAGATCCCCGGGCTTCACAGTTTTTATATATATAATTTTTTCATTTATTCATTTAGTTGTGTGAGGACTGATCGATTTCTTTATTTTGTCGTGTTTGTTAGGGATAAGGATCCTCTCATGTTTATTTGAATATGAGAGGTAAAGTTGTGCATGTTCTGATTGTACATTGCCATTATTCTAAAACATTTATTTTATTTTAATTCAAATGTACAAATCATATCATGCACAACTTTACCTCTCATGTTCAAATGAACATGAGAGGATCCTCATCCGTTTGTTAGGTTTGTTGGAATTGTAGTTGGGTTTGTTGGAACTATTGTTAAAGTTAAAGTTGAGCAAAAACTTGAAATTGCTTGAGCGTATTAAATGGTGAAAATGTGTTAATTTGATTTGGGATTTGGTATAAGTTATACCAAATAAAGGAAGTTGTTTTGAGGTAATGGAGTTTGCGGATGATGGTGTATGGATTAGATGAAGATGAAGAATTCAGTATTTGATTTTGTGAGTTGGAAGTTTTTGATAGAGAATCATTGTTGAGATTTGAAGGTTGAATTGTGTATTTAAAATTAGTGATTTAAAGGTATTTATAGGATTTTTAAAAGGGTAAAAATGTTTAAAAAAATGACATTTTTCTCCACAAAAAACTGCTAATAATCATCCCTTACATTCAANAGGCAGGATTAATCGGATTAGCATTTCCGAAAAGTTTTGGTATTTGCGGCGAGTTTTGGGTATTTCCAGTGAGTTTTAGGTATTTACGGCAAGATTTGACTTATAACAACAACTTGTATTATATAAACAACGAATATAAGTGATTAAAACAAGTTTTCGGCATGTTTATAGTATTTCTGGAAAGCTTTGTAGGTATTTAATAAGTTTGACCACCATTGACCATCGTTAACAACATTTTTTTTTTGACACGGATGTCTATAACTCCAGTTGCGGTACGATGGCAGGCGCCATAACCGATTACTTAAGCCATAACGCAACCATACCGGGTGCTCTCAGGGACGGAACCAAGGCGGTCCCGCAGGTGCTCGAGAACCCCATGAATTTTTTTAATATAGTGTTGGTTTTTGAAAAAACGTCGATTTTTCTTAAATGTATTTTAAATGCATCCGATCCATCGATAATACGTTCATTTATTTATCATTTTAGTGAATTCTTCATTTTTATTCACTTTTTAATTTTATTATATTACATTTAAAAAAAATTATTCGCCCATATATGGTCCTGGTTACTTCACATCTATCAAATTGTATAGCAAAGTAAAAAAAGCTACATGATTTTTCACATGACCGAGTATGTGAAGGTGTAAAACAAGGAAGGAAAACATAGTGTGTGGCTTATAATAATCCTCAACCACGAACATCAGATATCAACCTCTCTCACCAAAATACCAAACCACTCGCTCGGTCTAATTCTAAATGGGTTTCTGGAACAACCTCCGATCTCGATTCACCAATTCCGATTCACGCAAGGTCACCGAGTCCATACCCGAACCCGATCACCGTGAAACAATCACTCGTGTTCTCACCGGCTTTGGAAAATTCGCCGTTGATTCCGCCGTTAACGACTCTCTTAAAGGTTCATTTTTTAATTTAATTGCTAGGGTGCACATATATCACAGCTTATATGACTGTTTTCATGTTTTTTGATTTAGGATTAACTTACTAGTGAAATTACTGTTAGTTAGCAATCCGTTAGCTTACCAAGTGGTTATTTTTAGGATTGCTTATTAGAACTGCTTATGGTTCTGCTAAATAAATAAGTAAAGGGAAAATCGCACAAAAAGTTACTACTAAACTGTAGGTATTAAACCCACCCCCCCATCAAGGTATCGAAAGTTAATAATTTTGTGCAATGTAAGTTTTTTGACTTTCTGAAAGAGGTTACGGGTCATAACTTGAATGATACACCACATTAATTAGCCATTTTAGCTAAAAACATGACCGAATATATCTTTCGAAAAGTCTAAAAAAACCTTGCATTGCACACTAAATTTAGTTTGATACCTTTAATTGAGAAAAAATAAATTGAATACCTTTAAATGAAATCGACCTACAATTTAGTACCTTTTTGTGCGATTTTCCCATAAGTATAAGCAGATAGTTAGTTGTAACAAAACACAATGCAAGAGATAATGTTTGGATTGGTTTTTTGTTTTAGCGAAACCCGGTAATTACTAATTAGATAAGCAAGCAGAAATTAAGTTTTTTGAAATTCTCCTTAGGGCTAATTAGTTAAGAGGTAAATAATCCAAGAATAAGCAACTACCAAATTACTGATATGAAAATGCTTATTCACCATAGGTACGCAAATAATGAGAATCGGTTTAGATGCAGCTACTTAGAAACTGATTCTTAGCTGGTGTTTGGATTTTCTACTGTTTTTGCGAAACATGATAAAAAGATAAGTAACTATTTGAGTGTTTGGCAACTCTGCTCATTCAAGGATTTGAGCGATAAAATTATAAGAATCTGATAAGCAGTGAGGATAAGCAAGGAGAATTTTAGTTTTTGGAAATTCTGCTTAGTGATAAGTTAATAGGTAAATAATCCAAGAATAACCAAATTGCTTATATGAAAATGCCTATTTCACCATCAAATAAGCAGATTATGAGAATCAGTTTGGATGCAGCTACATAGAAAATGGTTATTACAAGTGTTGGTGTTTGGATTTTCTACTGTTGTAGCGAAACATGATAAAAAGATAAGCAACTATTTGATTGTTTGGCAACTCTAATCCGAGGATGTAAACGATTAAGTTATAAGACGCTCCCAAGCTGCTTATCTGAAAAAGCTTATTTCTCCCTTGAAAAAGTAGACAATTAGAATCAGTATAGTTGCAGCTACTTATAAACTGATTAGACCATCTATAATCAGATCATGAGAATCATTTATAATATAGGAGTAACTAAACACTAGAAATCAATTAATAGCTACTTGAATGAAACAACAATCAGATAATCATTTTTAGAACACAATGCCAAACATTCCTCTTAGACTCTGTAATAAACGTAAATTGTACACTTTACTCAAACTCGAACTGCATAATTGATCCTTCTGTTTTATGTAAAGGTGGGATGCAAGTGTACAAGATGGTGAAGGAAGGGTTGAAGGATCATTCTCCTCTAGAACCTACAAATCTGAATAGTAAACCGCGACATACATTAATGATGGAGGAAATGCAGGCTCGGATGGTGAAAATGGAAGAAGATTTGCATATCATAAGGCTCGATGATGAAGATTCAATTTTATGTGCAAAGGATTTGGATCCTCGTAAAGAGGATCCAAGTGAATCCAATGAAAAAGATGCTCCTGAGAAAACTGATGTCAAGAAGGTTTTTATACGGTCACGCTTATGAAAAAAGAGCTTGATTTGTGATTGTAAAATACATATATGTTTACAGGTATCGGTAGATTAGATTGTAGCAATTTGCAGTTTTGTTGTTTTAACTTGCATATTGTGTGGAACGAACTCTAATGCTTCGTTTATAATATATGCTTATATGTCATATGGTGTGGAATGAACACTAATGCTTCGTTTATAATATATGCTTATATGTGGTATCGTCAACGACGTTGTCATACTTCTAACGTGTTATAACGTCGATGGGAAAGGAAGCCACACATAAATGTCTTTTTGTGCTTTAAAAAATACACATTTGATGTTTTTATACTCACTTTCAAGGTCAACTTGTTAGTCATATCCGATAATTAAGTCTATATATTATACCAAGATTCATGTTTTTTATGAGGGTCTCATGAATTGTTAGACATATATGACTATATGAGGCTTAAATAACATAACAGTGTGTTAACTGAAGTTCAAGAATAACCATATCAGGTTATAATTTTATCGAGTTGTCACAGACTACACAGTGTGCCTTTAACTTCTGCAAGAATGTCAATTATATCTGAAGTTTAATGCACGCAATGCAGAACGGTCGTACTGACTGTAATTTTTTTAGATAGAATGCAGAAGGGGAAAACAGACAGTATATGCAAATTTTTAGCAGCGAACAATATGAAGTGCAAATTCCGAAGTACATTATTTAAACTAACAAATTTGTTAAGGAGTAAATTTGACTAACCAAGACTTTGTGTTTCATTAAGACATATATTAAACCCACACATATAACAACTTTTTCAATATATTTTTTTATTGATCATAACTTAGATCCGATACAAAAGACAACCAAAGATGCAGAGGAACAATTCAACAAAAACACTTAAAAATTAAGGTAGAGTTTTCAACAAATAATTTTCGAGTGATCTAAGGTAAAGAAACGTTGCTTTTAAGGTATCTCCAGGAACATGATTATGTTCAGGCTTGGTCTCGTACAAAACCTTCATATCAATAAGTGTCTCTGCTTCTCCTACTTCAGTTAACTTAAACGCAGTCGTGTACTTCAAAAACCCATGATCCAAATGCCCTCCTTCAAGTATTTCAAGAGCTATATAATGCACCGATTCATCAAACTCCACAATCTTCTCCCTCTGGAAGGTCACCTTCGGTACATCTAACACACAAGACATAACAGTGACTAATAGTCTAATATAACAGTAGTTATAATAAGTACGATAACTTCCATAAACAAAAACAAAAAGACTTACCAGGGCAAAATTTGAAGAGCAACATGCTTCCATAACCTCCATCTCCTTCGAGTAACTCAACTTCAGAAACAATATTTGGTAGAATTTTAGGTGTTATGTGCCTTATGTCAATCGACATCGCCTTCCATAGGACTTTAAGGGGGATAGCAACTTTTAGTTGTGCTGTATCTTCCTTCATATTTCACCTCTGGCTAGATTTTAGTGATTAGTTCCTACTTTCAGTTTGAGCAAGGTATACTTATATTGTGTGTTAATTAAGTGCCAAAATTTGTCTTTAATATGGAGTCAAGTTATATGAATATAAAAGGAGGTAGTTGTTGTAGAAGATATTATAAAGTTTAAAATGTAGCATCTTTTATTGCACAAGACAAAGATGGATAGCTAAGCATCTTTTGAATAATTTAATTATGATGCTGAACACTTGATTCTTGATCCACATGTTGTGAATTTATTCACGTGTGATCACAAACTAATATGGAAGAAGTAACTATCATGAGTCGAATGCTTTGTATCTTATCACATGTGACATGTCAAATGTCCAAATCTTGATAGTTACTTCTTTCATATCAGTTTTCATAGCATACGTTCAAAGGGATCATTCTGACATCTATGAAATTTCATCAGGTATAGGCTAGTATGAAATCATTAGTCAAAATGTCATATACTGTGTAGTTCTCAAGCAGGGATCAAAACCTTCAGTTGTTGAAGCTAGCAGTAATTGAACGACAAATTTCCGCACACGTACAACCACCTATCTTACAAATGTCTCCTACGAGACTTGAATGCACAAACTCTTGGTTGCTAGACACAGTCACATACTACCACTAGGCCAAAGTTAACGTAAATTTCATAAAATTACCTCCTTACCCACTAAACGCTCTTTTGATTGACTGAAATGTGAAGTGGACATTTATTTTGGGTACCTCAAAATAGAAATATGGACAATTATTTTGCGACAAAGTAAGTAATTAATACAATAAATTTCTTTGTTTTGTTTTGTATTTTGTTGTTTGGGTCTCATCTTTTTTTAAGTAGTTTGTTAATTGAGGTGGGATGACTTGTATTGTATATCCTTATTTTCTTTTTTGTGGTACCTAATAAAATGTTGCATTTAAAAAAAAAAAAAAAAAAAAAAAAAAAAAAAAAAAAAACAAAAAAATACAACAACAAAAAAAAAAAAAAAAAAACAAAAACAAAAAAAAAAAAAAAAAAAAAAAAAAAAAAAAAAAAATCCCAAATAGTGAACCACTTGGACAAAAATTAATTGGAGTAGCCATTAGTCCATGTCAATAAGCCCTCTTCTCGGAGTCAGCATGATGACCCATTACTTTTTAACGTGATCCCCTTCTCCGGCCCAGCCCAATATATTATTTTGGACTTGACCCAACCCCTACATAAACTCGATTGAAAAATGGCATCTATTTCACTATTTATTTCATAGATCCATAAACAAGAACACAACCAAATAATAAGAGTAACAATAACAATAACAGTAATGATAAAAACAAAAAAAAAAGAAAAAAAATGTCACAACCAAATATGTAGAAATTTTTTGTGTCAAAATACACAAGACAAACGGCTCAACAAATGGTTTTTTAGACACTTGATGTAATGTAACATTGACTTTAACTTTTGAGCTCCCTCGGGGAATATCTATCATCATTGACCCAAACCTACAATCGGGCTTAGCCATATCTATCCTCTAATACAAAATACCCAAGAAAAATTAAGAGGTTATCTCCCCACGCCACATTTTTATGAGGTATATGCTTCCAACGCCGCAATCTCCTTCAAGTAACCCGACTTCCGCCACTATTTTTGGTAAACATCTGGGCACTATGAGCCTCAAGTCACCTGACATTGGCATGGCAACTTTCACTTGGGCTATATCTTCCTTCATATTTCGCTAACTTAAATAGACCTTTGTGTTGGATGTAAAGACTGTGCACTGTTTGTTTGGCGTGGGCGAGGTAGACTTATATAGCGTGTTAGCTGCTTCGACTTGTAGGAATATAAGAAGACTTAATATTGACGGTGAAGCCATTGTACAATAATTGTCCTATTACAGTATTTGTATACTGATACATTATATGATTGGTTGCAAAACTAAATGCATAGTATATATCTTGCTATGATAACACAGTTCACAATCCAAGTAGACGAGCTGAGTTCCCATGTGTTGTGTGTTCACAGTCGAGTTTCCATAACATAATTCTATATTGTTCCAACCCTTCTCTATCATACTCAAATGCACACATCTAGCATGGTTTGAACCCTCTATATCATTTTAACACATTGTATGGTATGGTGAGTTGGAGTCTATCACCTAGTTATTTAATAGTTTGATATGATAACATTGCATATGCTCCTATATGTTGTAGCCTGGAAATGCTATTTGGATATTAGACATTTTCAGAACTTCTATCATTGAGCGACACGTTTGTGATGTAACAAATACACTTCGGTTCTTGTGATTATTCACATGACTGATGCAAGTTTCCATGTTTTATGTAAAGAGAATGAAATAGCACACAAACAATAGTATAACAAGAAGATGAACATAAAATTACTAATAGCAGTACTATGTAATGTCAAGTCACAGAGCCAAATAGCCAATGGGAGTACTCAGAAGCTTTCATAAGCTTAAAAGTTAAAACCCTATGAATGAGATTTTTTACGCGCCGCTTATGAAATGAATAAACAATGGATGAATAATAAAACTATCATCTGTAACTTTCGAGCCAACCTAGACTCTATTTTCTTGGTAACGGGTAAAAAATAGACAAGTTTCACTGATCGGAGCATCATTTGATATAACTTATTGTTGATAGTGAACCCATTGCCCTATATATTATATATATTNTAACATGCTTCCATAACCTCCATCTCCTTCGAGTAACTCAACTTCAGAAACAATATTTGGTAGAATTTTAGGTGTTATGTGCCTTATGTCAATCGACATCGCCTTCCATAGGACTTTAAGGGGGATAGCAACTTTTAGTTGTGCTGTATCTTCCTTCATATTTCACCTCTGGCTAGATTTTAGTGATTAGTTCCTACTTTCAGTTTGAGCAAGGTATACTTATATTGTGTGTTAATTAAGTGCCAAAATTTGTCTTTAATATGGAGTCAAGTTATATGAATATAAAAGGAGGTAGTTGTTGTAGAAGATAATATAAAGTTTAAAATGTAGCATCTTTTATTGCACAAGACAAAGATGGATAGCTAAGCATCTTTTGAATAATTTAATTATGATGCTGAACACTTGATTCTTGATCCACATGTTGTGAATTTTTTCACGTGTGATCACAAACTAATATGGAAGAAGTAACTATCATGAGTCGAATGCTTTGTATCTTATCACATGTCACATGTCAAATGTCCAAATCTCGATAGTTACTTCTTTCATATCAGTTTTCATAGCATACGTTCAAAGGGATCATTCTGACATCTATGAAATTTCATCAGGTATAGGCTAGTATGAAGTTATTAGTCAAAATGTCATATACTGTAATTCTCAAGCAGGGATCAAAACCTTCAGTTCTTGAAGATAGCTGTAATTGAAAGACAAATTTCTGCGTATAACCACCTATCTTACAAATGTCTCTGACAAGACTTGAATTCACAACCTCTTGGTTGCTAGACACAATCACATACCACTTGACCAAAGTTTACGTAAATTTCATTAAATTACCGTGTAGTCGCTCGAAGTACTATTGGTTAAAATCACATATCATCTGCACCCACTAAACAATCTTTTGTTTGGCTGAAATGTGAAGTGAATATTTATTTTAGATGTCACAAAATTGAAATATGAACATTTATTTTAGGACCGAGAAGTAATTAATACAATAAAATCCCAAATAATAAACCACTTGGACAAAAATTAATTAGAGTAGCCATTAGTCCATGTCAATAAGCCCTCTTCTCTGATTAACGTGATCCCCTTCTCCAGCCCAGCCCAATATATTATTTTGCACTTCACCCAGCCCCTAAATAAACTCGATTTAAAAATCGTGTCTATTTCATTATTTATTTCATAGATCCATAATCAAGAACACACAACCAATCACTCGTTGACACGTCAGCGAGTGAATTTTTTGTGTGAATTTTATGAATGGGTCGAGCATTGCTCCCAAATATATATAGAAGAAAATTTTAACAAAATACACTTATGACAAAAGGTTCAATGGTTTTTTTTAGACATTGGATGTAATGTAACGTTGGCTTTAACTTTTATGCTCCCTCCGCGAATATGTTATATGATTGTATTCTTGAGCTAGTGCCTATTTCTCTTAGTAAAGTTAATTTAAACTAGTCGTGTACGAAGAGTACCCATGATTCAAATTCCCTCCTTCCATTATTTCAGAAGCCATTTGATACTTTGATGTGTCGATCTCCACAATTTTTTCCTTTATATGGCTCACATTCGGTATGTCTAGCACAAAATAATATAAAGAGACTAAGTAATCGTTTAGTCCCAAAAGATTGTCCACATTTCCTAAGTGCCTTTCATGCAGATATCTTTCACTGTTATTTTTTTGTGTACCCAAGAAAAATTAAGAGGTTATCTCCCCAGGACACATTTTTATGAGGTATATATGCTTCCAACTCCGCAATCTCCTTCAAGTAACTCAACTTCCGCCACTATATTTGGTAAACATCTGGGCACTATATATGAGCATCAAGTCACCTGACAACGCATTCCAATTACTCCGATTGGCACGACAACTTTCACTTGGGCTATTTTTTCATTCATATTTCACTTAAACAGACCATTGTGTTGGATGTAAAGACTAATGTTTCTTCGGCACGGGCAAGGTAGAGTTATATAGCATGTTAGCTGCTTCGATTTATATGAATATAAGACTTAATATTGACAGCGAAGCCATTGCACAACAATTGTCCTATTTGTATACTGATACATTATATGATTGGTTGCAAAACTAAATGCATAGTATATATCTTGCTATGATAAAACAGTTCACAATCCAAGTAGACGAGCTGAGTTCCCATGTGTTGTGTGTTCACAGTCGAGTTTCCATAACATAATTCTATATTGTTCCAACCCTTCTCTATCATACTCAAATGCACACATCTAGCATGGTTTGAACCCTCTATATCATTTTAATACTTGGTACTGTTCACGAAAAGGGGTAAAAACTTAAACTAAGTAAAGATTACTCATAAACACATTGTATGGTATGGTGAGTTGGAGTCTATCACCTAGTTATTTAATAGTTTGATATGATAACATTGCATATGCTCCTATATGTTGTAGCCTGGAAATACTATGTAATGTCAAGTCACAGAGCCAAATAGCCAATGGAGTACTCAGAAGCTTTCATAAGCTTAAAAGTTAAAACCCTATGAATGAGATTTTTTACGCGCCGCTTATGAAATGAATAAACAATGGATGAATAATGAAAATTATCATCTGTAACTTTCGAGCCAACCTAGACTCTATTTTCTTGGTGACGGGTAAAAAATAGACAAGTTTCACTGATCGGAGCATCATTTGATATAACTTATTGTTGATAGTGAACCCACTGCCCTATATATTATATATATTGATAACTAAATGAATGGTAACAAATGTAAGTAAACACGTAACAAAAAGAAAATAAACCAACTGCATAATTCAAAAAATGACCTTCAAGCAAGCGTTTTTTATCATCATCTCCCACGTGGATTCACAAGTTGAGAAAACACCGCACTTGTTGCATCTTCATCCGTACACGAGCGGGCACCATTGACAACAGTTGTACTGTTCTCAAACGGCTCAAGAGGAGTTAAAGGGACCCCTTGAATATGGTTAGTACTATTGTCATCAGGTTCCATTAAAGCTGATGACGTTTCCTCAAGCTGCAAAGCATATTCCAAGTTCCATAGAACGTCTCCCATTGAAGGACGGTCAACACCATATTCAGCCAAACACTTCTCCGCAGTCTCACCAAACTTCTTTAGTGACGCCTGATTCACTTTCCCGACAAGATTCTTGTCCATAATCTGATCCAACATTCCCTTCTTTTGCCACGTCAATGCCCACTCAGCAATGTTGACTTGATCCCTTGGAAGAACCGGATTCAAAGCCGGTCTTGTACATATAACTTCCATCAAAACAACACCGAATGAATAAACATCTGACTTTTCAGTCAACTGTTGTCTTCTAAAATATTCGGGATCAAGATATCCGAAACTACCCTTTACAGCCGTACTGACATGGGTTTGATCAAGAGAGGGTCCTGCTTTCGAAAGCCCGAAATCCGCGACTTTAGCTACAAAGTTTTCATCTAATAAAATGTTGGTAGTTTTCACGTCACGGTGAATTATACTCTGTGCTGCACCAGTATGAAGATAATGTAGACCTCTAGCAGCCCCAATACAAATCTCGAGGCGTTGCTTCCATGATAATGACGGGAGATCAGTACCATAAAGATGACTTCTTAAAGGTCCGTTTGCCATGTATTCATAAACAAGGATCATTTCTGACCTTTCATCACAATACCCGATTAGCGAAACAAGATGCCGGTGTCGAAGCTTCGATAACATCTCAATCTCGGTTCGGAATTCTGCGAGACCTTGTTCTGATCTCGGATTTCCTCTTTTGACCGCTACATATGTCCCATCTTCCATTGTTCCCTTATAAACCCTCCCAAAGCCACCAACCCCAAGAAGAAGATTTTCATCAAATTTGTTTGTTGCATCCATGATTTCTTGAAAAGTAAAGTTTCTTCCAAGATTACACGAAGCTAACGAGAGGCAACTTGCAGTCCCACTTGCAGCCGACATTTTTGTCATCGTGAGTGAGTTTCCATATAAAGGAAGTGGTAACCATGAAGGTTTTTGATGACTCGTTTTTGACCTTTTGCTCACCACACAACAACAATAACATAAACCCAAAAGAACTATCAATACCATACCGCCTAAAACCGACCCTATAACAAAACCTATTTTCCTATTCTTCTTCTCATGCCTTGCAACAAAATTCTCAACAGAAATAACCCCGTCTAAGCTCTTAGCATCGTTACTAATTTTCAATATTTCAAGACCATTCAAAAGTACATTTTCATCTTCCGCAACCTTATCAGGACCCACACTAACACTCAAAGTATTTAAACCATCAGACATGTTACATACGAAATCTTTGTAAACAGGTACATCTAGAAAACCTGTTAAGCTTGATAAATCAATATCCATTAAAGCATTTTCGGCATTTATGTACAAATTAAAGACGAGTGTATTCAATGATGTGCTTACGATGTCACAAAAATGGATACGTATGAAGTAAGTGAAATCCGGATCAACAGGAAGAACCCAAGTGATATTAAAATCCAAATCAGCAACATTAGCATCACCCATTGTTTGAGCAGTTGCATACACCCAATTTGGCGCTATTTCTGGTGTGACACCTTCGGGATACTTTACCATTGACGGGTTGATCGAGACATTAGCAGCCGACCCGTTTACATGAAGATATTGCTTATCATTTTCCCATATTCTCCCCAATGTATCATTCTGAGGAGTTAGTTTCGGGCCACCCATATTTAACCGGTACACAGTTTCAAAAGCACGATCAGAAAGACCGTTAACTGTGGTGGATGGGAATACGGACGGTGCTTCATCAGGGATCAATTCATCAGGGATTGACACAACTTCAATTGCATTAATAAATGCCACTGAATTGTTGGACGGCACAAAGTTTAGAAGCAATTTATCGGAAGTTACATTGACTGAGTATTCTTTAAAAAGATGACTCGATCCGTTATAGCTTTTGAAAGTGTAGTTGCTTAAGAGAACAAAGTTTTCAGTGACTACGGTTAATGAAGCTGACGTTAGGTTGTGGCCTGGGATGGGGTAAAAGTAGAGACGAACCCAATGCCGACCCTGTTTCTTGATGTTGAATTCGTAAGAGGTTGTTGTGGTGAAAACTCGGGCTGATTGGTGGATGGGTAATGGGACAGATGAGTTGGAAATGACCACGTTTGAATTCTGTTGTTTGTTTACAGAAACTGTTGATGATTGGGACGAATCAGGGACGTATGTTTGACCAAGATATGTGACATTTTGGGGAGAGCCACAGGCGATTAAGTACTTATCTACAGGAGTAAATGAAGATAATGACTGATGAACATGTGTGGATAAAACAAATGCAAGAACTAAAGCAACCCACTTCAGTAAACTCATTTTCTTGAAATTGATACTCGTAGCAATTTCAAGCTAAAGATTCACACTTTAGCGGCTAAGTAGCTATCAAAAGGGTTTAACAGCAAGAACTCAAATAACCTACTTCAACAAAAAAAACTGAATCCAAGCTTACTCAAATACTTAACTCCCTAAAGCGATAGCAAGTCGAACTTAATGAATCTAACAGCAAAGAAATTAAACACCCAAAACTGACTATAATCTGAAGCTAAAGATTCAATCTTGATGTAATCAAGTAGCTATTAAAAGGGTTTAACAACAAGACCTCAAGCCACCCAATTCTTGAAACTGCTTACTTGAACACTTAAATACCTTAAACCCTAAATTGACTATAATTTGTAGCTACCCACCTCAAGAAACTAAGACTATTAGACATTATAAACTACAAACCCCCAAACTAATGAGGAAACAAGCAATGGGGTGCTCTATTTATATCTAATAAAATGTTGAGAAATGAAAATATGATTTTATAAACTTTGAAGTATATGTTATTGTTACCTCATATGAAATGAAGGATTTATGAAGAAAGATTGAAGCTTTTTTGAAGTGAAGTGAAGTGAAACCCCACATACAAAGCAGGACACAGCTTTGAACAGGCTGGTTGATTTACATTTTACACGGAATGAAGGTGGGACCCACAAACAAATATTTGCCTAAATCTCATGGTTCTGTTCGGTTCTACACATGTATTGTTGCCAATGGATTTTTGTGGCAATTATCCATGATATTGCTAATATTTAATTCTTAATATTTCTTATTTTGAGATTTTTCATATAATATGAAAAGATTTCTTCCAATGGTAAACTTAAATGCATTTTTCTAACTTGTGTCATGGTGATAAAAGTTTTGAAACATTAAATGAACACATTTTTTTTTAATAATGTTATTTTATTTAAAACAATGGTAAACTTAGTAAATATCATAAATTTAAGAAAATATTAATATCAAGTAACATGTAAATATGATATTATTAGTTCATTTAATGTTTCAAAACTTTCAGCGTGACACAAGTTAGAAAAACCAACTTAAATAATTGTTAAATTTATGTTGTTTTATTTCTTGTAAGATTGATGAAGAGAATTTGGTTAGGATTAAAATGAAGAGAATTTGGTTTGGCTAATGATTTGCACGCTTTTATTTTTGAATTGCACACTTCAAATTGTGTTTTAAGCAGTTGTACATTTATCATATGTTGCTTTTGAAGATTGTACATTAAAGTGTGTGAATAAAAAATAAGAACATGTCAATCAATACTCTTTTAATTTTGAATAAATGCTTAATTCACTAGTAAATTAATTTGTGTTTTTTACTATGATACCTGCGTTTTATGGCTCATTAATAATGAGCCGAACTTATAAAAATAACTTTGGAGTTAAATATGTTGATGTGTGATAGTATTATTAGGTTTAGTGATCTTAAAAAGTTCTTACATGAGATCTTAAAAAACAAAATCGTGAGCCTGGAAATAAATTGAACAGTTTCATCTATATTCTCTCTATATAACATTTCTCGATGGACCGATTTCCTAGGCGATTAAAATAATAATAAAATTTCAGCCCATAATTAGGCTCTAAACAGCCCAATGCGATAACCCATTGCCAGAATCCAGTTTTGTTATATACATTTGACGACAAGCCAACTTTCTAAACACTTCTACACAAGTTNTGTTAGGTTGTGGCCTGGGATGGGGTAAAAGTAGAGACGAACCCAATGTCGACCCTGTTTCTTGATGTTGAATTCGTAAGAGGTTGTTGTGGTGAAAACTCGGGCTGATTGGTGGACGGGTAATGGGACAGATGAGTTGGAAACGACCACGTTTGAATTCTGTTGTTTGTTTACAGAAACTGTTGATGATTGGGACTTATCAGGGACGTATGTTTGACCAAGATATGTGACATTTTGGGAAGAACCACAAGCAATTAAGTACTTATCGACAGGAGTGAATGAAGATAGTGACTGATGAACATGTGTGGATAAAACAAATGCAAGAACTAAAGCAACCCACTTCAGTAAACTCATTTTCTTGAAATTGATACTCGTAACAATTTGAAGCTAAAGATTCACTCTTTAGCGGCTAAGTAGCTATCAAAAGGGTTTAACAGCAAGAACTCAAATAACCCACTTCAACAAAAAAACTGAATCCAAGCTTACTCAAATACTTAACTCCCTAAAGCGATAGCAAGTCGAACTTAATGAATCTAACAGCAAAGAAATTAAACACCCAAAACTGACAATAATCTGAAACTAAAGATTCAATCTTGATGCAATCAAGTAGCTACTAAAAGGGTTTAACAACAAGAATTCAAGCAACCCAATTCTTGAAACTGCTTAATTGAACACTTAAATACCTTAAACCCTAAATCGACAATAATTTGTAGCTACCCACCTCAAGAAACTAAGACTATTAGACATTATAAACTACAAACCCCCAAACTAATGAGGAAACAAGCAATGGGGTGGTCTATTTATATCTAATAAAATGTTGAGAAATGAAAATATGAGGGAAAATTTTATAAACTTTGAAGTATATGTTATTGTTACCTCATATGAAATGAAGGATTTATGAAGAAAGATTGAAGCTTTTTTGAAGTGAAGTGAAGTGAAACCCCACATACAAAGCAGGACACAGCTTTGAACAGGCTGGTTGATTTACATTTTACACGGAATGAAGGTGGGACCCACAAACAAATATTTGCCTAAATCTCATGGTTCTGTTCGGTTCTACACATGTATTGTTGTTGCCTATGGATTTTTGTGGCAATTATCCATGATATTGCTAAATATTTAATTCTTAATATTTCTTATTTTGAGATTTTTCTTATAATATGAAAAGATTTCTTCCCCTACTTGATGTACGTACAAATCCTCCTACTCATAAGATCTGACAAGTATCAAACGGTTTGGATGCAGAGAGAGAATGAATGGAAAGAAAATATAAAATATTGTTGTGTGTGTAGGAGGATTAGTAGGAAGATATTGTATGAGGCTTTAGCAATGCTCTTTTTTAACTTGTGTCATGGTGAAAAAAGTTTTGAAACATTAAATGAACACATTTTTTTTTAAATAATGTTATTTCTATGTAAAACAATGGTAAACTTAGTAAATATAATAAATTTAAGAAAATATTAATATCAAGTAACATGTAAATATGATATTATTAGTTCATTTAATGTTTCAAAACTTTCAACGTGACACAAGTTAGAAAAATCAACTTAAATAATTGTTAAATTTATGTTGTTTTATTTCTTGTAAGATTGATGAAGAGAATTTGGTTAGGATTAAAATGAAGAGAATTTGGTTTGGCTAATGATTTGCACACTTTTATTTTTGAATTGCACACTTCAAATTGTGTTTTAAGCAGTTGTACATTTATCATATGTTGCTTTTGAAGATTGTACATTAAAGTGTGTGAATAAAAAATAAGAACATGTCAATCAATACTCTTTTAGTTTTGAATAAATGCTTAATTCACTAGTAAATTAATTTGTGTTTTTTACTATGATACCTGCGTTTTATGGCTCATTAATAATGAGCCGAACTTATAAATAACTTTGGAGTTAAATATGTTGATGTGTGATAGTATTATTAGGTTTAGTGATCTTAAAAAGTTCTTACATGAGATCTAAAAAAACAAAATCGTGAGTCTGGAAATAAATTGAACAATTTCATCTATATTCTCTCTATATAACATTTCTCGATGGACCGATTTCCTAGACGATTAAAATAATAATAAAATTTCAGCCCATAATTAGGCTCTAAACAGCCCAATGCGATAACCCATTGCCAGAATCCAGTTTTGTTATATACATTTGACGACAAGCCAACTTTCTAAACACTTCTACACAGGTTCTACTGTCTACGTTTCTTCAATACCTACACTCACAGATTAGGCGTCCCTCAAATACATAATCCACCGCACCCACTTATCCTGACTCACAATGATATCTCAGTTATTCACACATGAGGAAGTGAAGATTTTGTTGATAACTCTTTTATTCTTATCAGGTAATAAAACCCCTTTCTTAATTATTGTTTAATTTGTGTTTGATTTTGCTAATTATTGTTCTTTTTTTTCTTTTTCTAAATTTTGAATTGTGATGTGGGTTCTTAATTTTGTTGGTTTGTATTTGCGTATGAAAAGGCCAAATGGGTTTCGGATCAGTTGGAGAACAACGGGTTGCATAAAGATGTGTAAATAAAGTTTTTGAAGCAGGTCACTTTTAGCTTAATACTGGTAGTTTGGTACTCACGTCGTTCACAAACATTAAAATGGCATTTGACCTCATGGTATGTAATGTGTGGTTAATTATTGTGTGTGTGGAATTTATGTGGTTCAGGCGAGTAAAGATAATTTTATGTGTTTGAATCTGCGGCAACCGGGAACCGCCTTAGGCTTTTTTTTTTTTTTTTTTTGCTAAGAGAATGTGTAGGGCCCATGTGGGACCACATCTGTTAGGGGGTGTTTCTTTTTTCCCCTTAGCTAAGGGATACTATTTAATATTATTACTTTTTAGATGGGACCCACAAAAATCCCTTAAATGGTCTATATCCACAAGGCTTAATTTACCATCTCCTCTTCATTAAGATACTTATATGGAAGTGGGACCCATATGAATCCTTAGCTAAGGAAAAAAAGAAACAACCCCTTAGTCTCTCTGGATAGGAAGAGTCTCATTTATCTTCCTCTTTGGTTACAGATGATACAAAGAAATAAGTGGACCCAACTTTAGACAAGAAATAATATTATATAGGTGGTCCCACATGGGCCCCACACATTTCCTTAGCTTTAAAAAAAAACATAGCCTTACTCTCTCATTCTTATCCAAAACTAGAATTGCAATTTGAGCCAGGTTACAGATGGTGAGTATCTTGAAGATATGAAGAAACTCGAATTCGTAATTCGGTTATACCAGGTGAAAAAGAAAGGTTGTTTTCCTGATGTTAGTATTTATAAAAAAATTATTCTGTAAACCTTTAAGTTAGACTGTCTCAACAGGTTTCAGATTATGCTGCGCGATTAGGTTTCGAAGTAAAGCTTCAAGATTCATAGAAATCGACAATCGCCCAGTTTGGTGTATCGGGGGATTCTGAGGAAGGATCAACGTGTAACGATGTATAAAGAACCTTTTGTACTTGATGATCCTTGTTAGTCTACCATTTTTATGCATTTATTGTTTAACTTTATGTATTCTGTTGTTTAGGTATATGGATTTAGGTTGTAACATTTCAGGATATAAGTGAAAAAAAAAGACATTGGGCCGCGAACAAGTGTCGAATATAAATTTTATATATATATATATATATATATATATATATATATATATATATATATATATCTTATTTACCTGATCATCATGTTGTTACAAACTAATAGCCGATTCTTGCAGGAAGAGGCACATACAAACAAACTTTAGCGTCATCATGGAACCTTCACAACTAGAACTAAGAGCTTCAGCAGAGAAATACGTGGTTGAAAGGTTTTGTTCGTGTAATACTATTGATATACGATCATAGGTACGCAATATTCAGTTTAGTTAGTAACTTATAACCATTCTTTCGTGTATTTGCAGGTGTCACCGTATTTGCCTAAATATTTGTTATTGAACTACAAAAAATGGTGAGGCCTTATGCGATTAAAGGGCGTACAAGAAGAACAAACATTTATCTTCAAGAATAATCATCATGTCACTCGATTTCAACATCTATCATCACATTCATTTGTATATTGTACAGTATTGAGTTTATTTAATTATCCAATTAAAAAGGGTAAGGTGTTAACATTTATCTTTGATTAAAGTTTCATAAAGTTATATTAAAGTGTACAATTTTACATTTGCAACAACCAAAAAACATAGCAAGACCCCCGTCGCAACGTGGCGGGTTCCTGCACCTTGTTGTAAACATAACTTTTTTATTTTATTTTTATTTATTTTATTTTTTTCTATTCGTGTGAATGTAACTCTTTAATAAAGTGTGAAGACCCACAAAATTTATTGATTGGAAAAAAAAAAAGATAATCATTTGAAAATATATTCATCTGTCACAAAATTCTATAATATGTGTCAAACTTTTAAATTTTTCTATTTTATGTAATTAACTTCTTAATTTTTCTATTTTATATAAATAACTTTTTAATTTTTCTATTGTGTGTAACTAACTTGTTAATCTTCCTTTTTTATGAACTGAAAAACTGATTATTCAATTATAAATAAATATTATGCATTGGTTAAACAGTTATTTGTACATGCAAAAACAAAATTAGCAATTTAGTTACATATAATAAAAAGAGTAAACTCTAAAATACATTCCTGTGGTTTACCCCAATTTGCACTATACATCTCTCTCGCAAAAGTTCAACACATACATCACTCCGTTAGTAAAAGTTTAACCTACATACATCCCTCCGTTAAAATAAGGACAAACGGCGCAAATAATTTCTCAGTTATCTCCTAACGAGATAGAAAATATTTACACCGTTAGTCCTCTGGGTTAACTGTATTTGCAAGGTTAGTCATTTTTTTTACATTTTCGTCCGTTTTTTTTTACGTTTTTGCTCGTTTTTTACGTTTTCTTCCGTTTTTTTGTTTTCGAGTAACTTTTTAGAGTAAATTACATGGATGGTCCCTGTGGTTTTTCAAAAGTAACAACCTTCGTCCCTCGAAGTTTGAAGTTGCACTGGTAGTCCCTAAGTTGGTAATTAAACAAATAACACCACCGGTCCTTTAGTTTAACTGGTGTCAAGTAGTTCCGTTATAATTTACACGTTAGCCCCTTTCGTTAAATATCGTTGCATCGTTTATCCTTAATAATAACGGTTGTTTATAATTTAAAGTTTCCATATGTTTTTATCCGTTTTTACACGTTTTCGTCCGTTTTTATAAGTTTTCTTACGTTTTTATCCGTTTTCGTCCGTTTTTATACCTTTTTGACCATTTTTTATGTTTTCATCCGTTTTTATACGTTTTATCTGCTTTCGTCCATTTTTCTTACGTTTTTATCTGTTTTCATACGTTTTTTATCCGTTTTTATACATTTTCGTCCATTTTTCTTAAGTTGTCAAACGTATTTATCATTTTTTATACGTTTTCATCCGTTTTTATAAGTTTTCTTGCATTTTGATCTGTTTTCTTCCGTTTATAAACTTTTTCGTCCGTTTTTATACGTTTTCATCCGTTTTTATACGTTTTCACCCGTTTTCTTACATTTACATACGTTTTATCTCTTTTCGTCCGTTTTTATACGTTTTTATCCATTTTTCGTCTGTTTTTATATGTTTTCATCTGTTTTCATATGTTTTATACGTTTTCGTCCGTTTTTCTTAAGATGTCATATGCTTTTATCCTTCTTTATACGTTTTCGTACGTTTTCTTTTAAATTGTCATACGTTTTTATCCGTTTTTATACATTTTCGTCCGTTTCTATACGTCTTCATACATTTCCATACGATTTTATACGTTTTTGCTCTACGTTTTTGTACGTTTTTATACATTTTTATCAGGGATGAAAATGTCTAAAAATAGATAAAAACGTAAGAAGAAGTATAAAAACGGACGAAAACGTATGTAAACATATAAAATGGCTGAAGACGTATAAAAACGGATAAAAACGTAAGAAAAATGAACAAAAACGTATAAAAACGGGCGAAAACATATAAAATAGACGAAAACATATAAAAACGTATGGAAACGGATGAAAATGTGTAAAAACGGACGAAAACTGATAAAACGTAAGAAAATGGATAAAAACGTAAGAAAAACTAGGGGTGGCAATTCAGGTCGGGTTCGGGTTCGCGGGTTCGGGTTGACAGGTTGGCGGGTCTGAAAACCCCAACCCAAACCTGACCCATTTAAATCATCGGGTCAGCTATGTCAACCCTAACCTGTTTACATGTAACCCGAACCTGACCCATTTAACCCGTATATATACTTGGGTTGTCGAGTTAAATAGGTTACACTGGTTGAATAGGTTAAAGGGGTTTCAGGTTGACCCATTTAACCCATTTTATATATAAAAGTAGGCATATTATACGAGTTAAACAGGTTAAATGGGTTTGCGGGTCAACCTGTTTAACCCATATAACCCATATAATAATTTATAAATAATTTTTAACCTAAGAAAAAAAATTAAACGGGTTGGCGGGTCGATCCGCTTAATTTATTTCCAACCCGAACCTGACCTGTTTAATAAACGGGTTAGATGGGTCTACCCAAACCTAACCCGAAATCTATTAACACTCAACCCAAACCTGTTAATTTTCGTGTCGGTTTCAGGTCAGGTTTCGTGTCTGGTCGGAAATTGCCACCCCTAAGAAAAACGATCGAAAATATATATAAGTGGATGAAAACATATAGAAACGGATGAAAATGTATAAAAACAGATAAAAATGTATGACAACTTAAAAGAAAACGTATAGAATCGTATAAAAACATATGACAACTTAAGAAAAATGGACGAAAATGTATAAAAACGGATAAAACATATGAAAACAGACTAATACATATAAAAACGGACGAAAAATGGATAAAAACGTATAAATACGGACAAAAATGGATAAAACGTATGAAAATGTAAGAAAACTGGTGAAAACATATACAAACGTATAAAAACAGACGAAAACATATAAAACGTAAGAAAATAGACGAAAACGTGTAAAAACGGTCATAAACGTATAAAAACGGAAGAAAACGGGTCAAAACGTATAAAAATGAACGAAAACATATAAAAACGTTTGACAACTTATGAAAAACGGATGAAAGCGTATAAAAACGGATTAAAACGTATGAAAACGGATGGAAACATATAAAAACGGACGAAAACGGATAAAACGTATAAAAACGTAAGAAAAACGGACGAAAACGTATAAAAACGGTCAAAACGTATAATAACGGACGAAAACGGATAAAAACGTAAGAAAGCGTTTAAAAATGGACGAAATCGTGTAAAAAAGGATAAAAACATATGAAAACTTTAAATTATAAACAGCCGTTAATATTAAGGATAAATGATGCAACGATATTTAACCAAAGGGGCTAACGCGTAAATTATAACGCAACTACTTAACACCAGTTAAACTAAAGGACCGGTGGTGTTATTTGTTTACCAACTTAGGGACTACCAGTGCAACTTCAAACTTCGAGGGACGAAGGTTGTTACTTTTGACAAACCACAAGGACCATCCATATAATTTATTCATTTTTTTTATGTTTTTGTCCGCTTTTTTAGGTTTTTGTCCTTTTTTTTTACGTTTTCGTCCATTTTTTGACGTTTTTATCATTTTTTTACGTTTTCGTCAGTTTTTTTACGTTTTTGCTCATTTTTTACGTTTTCGTCCGTTTTTTAATGTTTTCGTCAGTTTTTTTTATGTTTTGTCCGCTTTTTTTTTATGTTTTCGTCCGTTTTTTACGTTTTTGTCCATTTTTTACGTTTTCGTTCGTTTTTTACGTTTTCATCCATTTTTTAAGTTTTCATCCGTTTTTTTTACATTTCCATATGATTTTTTACGTTTTTGTCATTTTTTTAACGTTTTCATCCGTTTTTTTATGTTTTTGTTCGTAAAAAAGCAGGTGGATGTATGTACACTTTTGGATGTGAGGGTTTTAATTATAGCACCCTCCCTAAAAGAAGATAGAGTTCGGCCAAAACAAAAAATGAAAGTATAGTTTACATATAATCTATTGTCTTACATAAAGTGATCATATGTAATAAAGATGAGGTAGTAAATGACTAATAGTTGTCAAAGATAACTACATTTAACTAAACCTTACCAAGAAATTTTGCGTTTTTATATATAGAATCGTCTATGAAATATTGTTGTACTATTTTAACAAAAAAAAGAAGTTCTGATTTTGACTATTCTCATCTTATTTTGAAATAAAACGAGGTCTCATCACAATATTAGTTTTTTGGAGTCAAAACCTCAAAATTGACCCATAAAAATAAAACAAAAGTAATACGTAGTCAAAACCTCTAAAAGGTGAAAAAGGCCTCGATAAAAATATAAAAATACAAAAAGAATCATCCCTCACCTCTAGATCTATCTCGTCATACATCTTGATCTAACGACACTATTCCTCTAGAGAACGACCAATCCTCCGGACTTACCTATACTACACTACAACGGTTTGGTACACTGCCTAGGAGATTGTAAAACCTTTTGCGAGGTCTTGCAAATCCCGCATCAGGAATCCGAAAAATAGAAAAGGCCATTTTCATGGTCAGTGTAATGATCGGATTCATCAATTTTATTAATACAGATAATGTCAAAAACGTTATTCGCATTATTCGGTCTTCATGTGTTTTGATAATCACAAAATATAAAGACATGTTACGTAAAGTTACGGTTAATAAGTTTTTAATCGAGGAAACTCGTTTCTTCCATGTAGCTACTACAACGTCACTTCAGGTATGAACAAACGTTATACCGACATTAGTAAAGTGATCAAAGAATTTTATTTTCTCCTAAACTTACATTTTTAAGTTTGACAAAATAATTTTCACAAAAGTATTTTTGTATTTTTAAAGAAATGTTTTATTAAGAAAATATATTCAAAATTCAAATATGTAACAGCTATATTTCTCCCCAAAACTGTTAAGTTTTCACCAGATAAGTTTTCACCACGTCAGGACAAAAAGAGGAGCGTCTGTTGGGACGGTCCCTTAAATGGACTGGCGGTCCCTTAGTGATAAAGAACCGTCGCATGTTTAAGGGACCGCCACCTCCTTTCCTGTCGTGTATAAATACTGAACTGTTCCTTCATAGAAAAACAATCCTCTTGGTATAAAAACTTTCTGTTTCCTTCTTCTTCTTCTTTGATCACTATAATATGTCGGTATATGTTTATAAGTGATTTCCTCTTCATATCAAAGTGCAAGAGAAGAACTCTCGACGTAGATGAAGAAACAAGATGTTATATGAGTCCACACACAAATGTAACAAGTGTTGCGGTTCTATTCTTCCCTCTATTTTCTTCTTGTAAATATTGTAAATATTTCCGACTTGTGTGTGAGTCGAGGATGGAGTTATTTGTGTGAACTTGGAAGAAGATGAAGATCCAAGAAGTCTTGTAACTAGAATAGGTCTTGTATTTGTTGTGAGGAGAGTGGAGTCTTGTTGTGTAATTTAGGACTTAGTAAAGTCGGTGTGTGAAGGCTTGGATTGGGTGATGATCCACGTGTGTCTTAGTGTGAAGGCTTGGATTGGGTGATGATTCAAGTGTATCCTAGTGTGAAGGCTTGGAGTGGGTGATGATCCAAGAGTGTCTTAGTGTGAAGGCTTGGATTGGGTGAAGATCCAAGTGTGTCATTTGTGTGAAGGCTTGGATTGGGTGAAGATCCAAGTAAGACAAGTGTGCTTGTTCGTGTAGCCACGTGGGCCTTGGAGTAGATTGGTTCTAGCTACGATTAGAACTTGGCATTCCGCTTAGTGTCGTTAAACTTTGTATAAGCTTGTGTACGGATTGCTCCGCCTGAAGGAGTGTGTTGATATAGTGATTGATAACTCTCGAGTGTGGTACTCGGGGAGTGGAGTAGGACGAAGAGTGAGCTTCGTGCCGAACCACTATAAATCTCCGCGTCTCTTTGGTTGTGCTCTTTGCTTTACTCTTTACATTATTTACTTGTTTGCATTTATTTGTAGCTTAGTAGATATAACATAACTAGTAGAATTCAAAAAGCTTGCAAAAGAATATTAACCGTACCTAAAATACGGCTAAACATTTTAACAAGTAAAAAGAATCGTTGAAACTATTCAACCCCCCCCCCCTTTCTAGTTTCTATAATTGGTATCAGAGCCAGGTTATCAAGATCTTTAGAGTATACTGTACTTTAAAACTTGAATCGATCTATGGAGTCTGAAAGATATCTAGAAGGGAGTTTTTGAATGAGCCACCATTTTTCGAAAATGAAAATTTTGTCAATTGGAAAAATGAATTTGAAAGTTATGTGAAATCAATAGATCATGATCTTTGGCATGTCATTTCAATTGGTGATTTTCAACCAATGAGAACAAATTTCGAAAATCAAAATCTTATAAGAAAGTTTTGCAAAAATATTGAAGCAAAAATATTGATTTATAAAGCTTTGCCAAAAATTGAGTATTATAGAATAATTTTATGTCAAACGGCAAGTGACATATGGAAAAATATTTTAAACTTTCATCAAGGGAATGTTCAAGCCAAAGATGATAAAAATAGGTTATTAGAAAAACACTTAGTTGAAGTAGATACATGTACTACTAGTTCAATGTTTTTGATGTAGGTAATGTCGCCCACAAGGATCACATAAGCAACCTGGATAGTGTACCAATCTACGAGTCTTGGAGTGATACCGATGGAGAAGACAACATGTGCCACGTACAACACATTTTGTGGTAATGTGTAATTAAGGATAGCTAGTGGCCAAGGTACGTTTTCTTACAACCTTGACTATCATGCTTGCTATTTGAGTATTTGCTATATGCTTACGTGACTATGTGATTAATCGTTACTTGCTTGCATGCTAGATAATATTGTATGCTAATATGTGCTATATGCTTTGTGAAAATTAGACATTATGTCTAAATGCTTATCCTTCTTTGGATTCAAGCAAATTATTTGGAAAATAATGGTCTTACCACAACCATTATTAATATCGATTTTTACGTCAATCAATCACTATAGACGATGCACACTCTTTTCGCTCTTTATCTTTTTCTTACTTCTCGTCTATAACTTTACTTGGGATTTACATGATTGACTTCTAGCTTCCTCGATGCAAGTCTCGTTCTTGAACCTCATCTCATGCACAACTTTCTCTTTTCTTCTGTTTCAACTCTAATTCCACTCTTTACTCAAGCGTATCGAGTCTCTTCAATTTCTTCTGCCTCGATTCTATTCCATACTCATTCCTTAGCCTACTCGTGCGTGTTGAGTCTACTACGTGTCTAAAAATACAATAGTTATGTTTTTAAAACGATCCCTAGCCAAAAAAATTTCTTAAAGACCAAAACGCCAAAAACTGTCAAAACTTACAACTCACTGTCGGCAGTCCTTTATCGACTGGCGGTCCAATATCGATAAAGGACCATTTATCCTTTTAAGCCTGCACCCGTTTTCCTACTGTAGTTCGTCTAAAACAAAACAAAACACTCCTCTTTGCTGCAGAAGTGGCGAAAACATACCCACACTTCCAGATAATCAATCACACCAATCAAACACAAATCGAAGGTTTACAATTCAAGATTCTCAAACAATCAAGTATTCTTAACACTAATTGTAAGTCTATTCAATCTAATTCTAGCTATCTCTTGATTAGGGTTCATAAAATTTAAATTGGGGATTTTCAATCTTTCATAAAGATAATTACAATAGACATTAGAACTAAACAATGTACTTGCTTTAAAACACATCTAGACGCTAGAATTAACTAGAAAAATGTGTTTTGAAAAATGTCCAAAAATTATGATAATCCCTAATTCAATTTCGTCATTAGAAAAGTGGAGTTGGACATGTAACAAAAATGCATACATACATAGTTAATACAAATAAAAAACGTTTTCATAAAAAGGAGTCTAAATTTTAGCTAATATAAGTATGTCAAATGTAAGCTATTATGACAATGTTAAATTATTTCTAATACTTGGCTCATTTGTTTCATAGGTATAATTATGCCACACACTTACGAGATTGACTACATTCTAACTCAATTTTACATTCCAAAACTTTCATTAGAACCTCATTCCGAACCTAAATTTATCCAAATATTCAAAGAGCTTGAAATAGGACATATTCATGAGGGACGTTTCATAAATCCCTCATATGAAGACAAGGAACCCATTAATAGAGCTTTTCACAAAACAGGCTTTGATTGTCTTCTAAACATTAATGAAACCATTTGTCCTCGATTCATATTAGAATTCTATAATTGAGTCAAAATCAAACGAAGTCAGGATTACTCCATACATTTTAGGTGTTGCATAGGTCATTATGGATTCTCCATATCCCTTGAGCAATTTGCTCAAATTCTAGGACTTCCATATCATGGGCAATGTGCCTATTCGGAAGTGGCCGATCTCGACTCTCTCCCAGAAAATCGAGAAGAACATGGTCCTTATCAGAAATTCATTCCCCCTAAAAATAAAATAATCGAGTCTCTTTGTAAATCTTCTTCCACCATTCACCCAAATAAAATTCTCTTAACTGAACTCCGTCATTCTCTACAAGCAATGACAATCATTCTACGTGAGAATGTATTTTTTCTTATAAATGAAAGTGAGTATGTACCAGCATCATGTGCTCACATCCTTTACTGCATTCTAACAAGGCAACCTTACAATCTTGCATACTTCTTCGCTAAGCGAATAATGCAACTCGAGGATAGCAACGATAAGTTGATGCCCTACGTGATGCTTTTAACTCGTCTCTTTAATTATTTCATGGATACCTATCCTTATCTTCAAAATCCTCTTTATCAATGGCCTACCATCGAGTCATGGCACCCATTTCCAAGCAACACATATCATCGTTTATAAATCCTAAAAGTTTTCCAATCGATGATATATTAGATGAAGAACTAAGGAGGTATCAAAAGAGACGCATCGAAGAAGATTGAAGTCATCAATTATGTATTTGTTGAAATTTATCTAGTTATTGTGTTACATGACCTTGAATGTTATGTCTAACTATCATTGAAATGTCATCTAGACTATTTTTATCTTGTTTGTTGACTAGTATCCTTACAAGAATTAGCTCTGCAAAATTCTGAAAGTGTTTAGATAATTGCAGATTGCAGAAATGAAAAAGTGGGCAAAAAACTAACTCACGTATAATATATAGAAAAGAGATGAGAAAGATGGTGACTTGATGTATAATATGAGGCGTATGGAATAGAACTTATATTAAAGAAAAACATACATAAAACACATACAAGCACACCCCTCGAATGAGAGTTTGAGGTGTATTTATAGTACAAGATATGATGTCCTAAAGGCTTTGATGGGCTTGGGCTTGGACTTGGACTTTTACATAACATTACAAGACTTTTCTAATAATGCTTATAACATATTAGATTAACTAGCCCAAACGCCCAATAACTATTTTTACCTACACGACACACTAAATATAAACGATGAGAACGACCATCACTTTCTATAAATATTTTTAATGCTAACAATCTCCCCCTAAGGGATGGTCGTTCGAATGACGTTCCCTGTGATTTGGTCTTAGTCATCTTTTGATGTTGAACTTTGTGTGTCGTTGTAGAATAGTCTTTTAGTCTTTGTTCCTTCATGCTTTGTGATCTTTGATGAATAACACTTTTCTTTGTTCTTTGTTGTTGTGGTGGATTCATCTGCCTTTTGTCACATCTTTGTCTTTATGGTTAAATGCCTTTCCAACATGCTCATACGTCTTTAGTCTTTGTCATAGATATATTTGTTGTCGCGGTTCTTTCACTTTGATCTTTGTCACTTAACTTTGTAGATTCTTCTTTTTGGCGTAGAATCTTTCTTTGACTGTTGCTTTCCTTTGATCTTAGTGAGAACTTTCCTTTGACTTTGAGATGTATGTATGAGCATGTGGAAACTAGTGTGGTGGTTGTACCTGCATAAAACAGTTAGCAATAAAATATCCGGTACTTACAGGTTTGGAATTAGAGTTCGTCAACAGCATAGTGTGAAGACTCCTTCTAATCCTTACCATGGCCGTTCCTAATCGGATACCCTGAAAGGGCTTACACAGACATACAAAAGTACACCCACGATTAGGTGAGTCGCTGGAGATCACCCCACGACTGTAGACCGTTTGGAATCCACCGAAAACACTAAGCGTAGCCCTTAAAGAATTACCGAAGTGACCTGCTGTCAGGGCTGTTTGATGTTGACCCTGGCAGGAATTTCCGTTCAATCATTGAGAAATACATAAGTAAGTTCTCTCATAAACGTTCTCGGCAGATTGCTAAGATCTGCATAGGACTCGTTAATTTACAATTGTCGTCCATTGATGTAGAACCACCATTGCAGTAATGTTAAGTGTTCCTATGAGATCTTTGATGAATCTCGGGGCTCTAGACTCAATAAGTGCACATTTAATTTCCTATGCGGAGGCATGGAGCAGAGGGCCTCCTTTTCAATATCAACCATCTCTAAGAGACGAGTCGATAGATTACAATGGTTCCCCGTGAGAATGAAACAAGTACCTTTTAAGAGATACCCGAGTGGCTAGAAGGTTTAAGTGCAGTGCGTCACTGGGTCCATGACGTCTTGTCTTCAATACCGGTGTCACCTTGGTAACAACCAGTAGCATATGAGTTGAACCCGGTGTCTGCCCTAAGGTTGAACATATGGAGGGCTATTTCTTTTCACCCTTTTCATTACTTTTCTTTTTAATTCTTCAACCCCTTCTTTCTCCTTTCATTCTTTACTCTTTTTTTTTTCATATCATACCTAAGGACTTCTAATTCTAATCTATTGGAATTGTCCTTGGGTAGACCCCTCCGGCTCTGGCGGATCATAGGACGGTTTTTTCCTAACCTTAGTCACCTTATAACACCATGACTATCCTATTGTTGCCATAAACCTTTTTCTTGAAAATCTCTCAAAGTGTTTATGATAATAAAACACATTTTGTTAACACATTGAGAGTTTTGCACCTTTTTTAAATACTCACCCTCCACATGTGCTCAAGAGTTGTTAAGATAAATTTGCACATGTTGGGTAGAGTTGGCATTTTTGAATTGATCCACTGTTAATAGACATATACCCGAGGGACACGTTTACGTTGCTTAGTTAAAGAGATCCATTATCAGCTTTTAGGTGATAACTAGCTCTAATAACTAACTTAAAGTTGTTAACATTCCTAAAAAGGAAGTTAGACCCGTCATAGTAGACATCTAATTAAGAGTTTCTCGAATCGGTACTTTTCTACTTGGATAAATCCTTTCGAATACTAACATTTTGTTTCGTCAATTCGAGAGTCAATTCTGAGTCTGTTCTGAGTCAAGTACAAGACCTTTAAGTCTTAACTGACGAGCACGAGATTCTTCCACAACATTTAAACATTTTTGATCACATTTTAATCACGTCTTCTCCCCCTCAAAAATAGCATATCATGATATTTTTGATATCAACTGATTAATAGAAAAATCTTTTGGAGAGATAGACAGATTTGTTTTCGCATGAAATCAGAACATTTTTTTCTTTTTATGTTTATACTCCCCCTTAAAGAAAGCATATTGTTTAAACATAGAGTTTAAAATCAATTTTAAGGGTTTAGAGGGAGTTTTCTTTTTGAGATACGAGTTATGTACTGAAATGTACACAAGTCATTTTGAAACGAGTTTTTGGTTGAAATCTTTTCATTTGTTTATACTCGAACTTTTTTGAAAAAGATTTCGGTTATGAACGTTCGAGTTCTGATCTGAAATAATCAGAAGTCATCATTGAAGCCCGGGTTTCGTACTGAAGTATACGAAAGCCATTTTTTTTTGAGAAAATTTTGAGAAACGACATGTTTTAGAAAACATTTAAATGAACTCCCGCTCAAGCATATGTACATATCCGTGTCATTTTTGACTGACATTTCTGGAAACGTACATAATATCGATTATACGAGAGACATGTCGTGAGAAGAATATTTTTGGAATTTTTTTTTGGTTTTATATTGTTTTTGTCTTTTTGAAAATTTTCTATTTTTGTATTTTCTTTTTGTTGGTTTTTCAAATTTTGTATTTTATTTTTCAAAAATATTTACAGCGAAGCGGTTTTGAAAAAGTTTTTCAAGAAGATTCGAGAAGACGTTCTAACTCCTCAGGGGTTAGGCTTCGCATGCCAATTCGTCGAACTAATTCGTCAAACCTTTCTTTTGGAAGGGCTTTAGTAAATAGATCGGCAAGTTGGTAATCCGTCTTAACGAAATGAATTTCAACTGTACCCTCTTCTACGTGCTCTTTTATGAAGTGGTAGCGGACTCTAATATGCTTCGTCTTAGAATGATGCACGGGGTTGCACGAGATGGCTATGGCACTTTTCGAGTCACAATACATAGGTATGCGGTCGAAATGAAAACCATAATCTGTGAGCTGTGTCCGCATCCAAAGAACTTGGGCACAACACGCAGATAGAGACACATACTCGGCTTCCGCGGTTGACAGTGTAGTGCAATCCTGTTTCTTAGACGACCAGCTGACCAGTTTTTCACCCAAAAATTGTGCTCCGCCTGATGTACTTTTTGCTGTAACTTGATCACCTGCATGGTCGGCATCTGAAAATGCTGTTAGATTAAACCCCGAATCCTTCGGATACCAAAGTCCCATGTTAATGGTTCTTCGAAGATACCGAAAGATCCGTTTAACCTCTTTGAGGTGAAGTTCGGTAGGCTTTGCCTGAAACCGTGCTAATAAGCAAACAGCAAATTGAATATCTGGTCGGCTAGCAGTTAGGTACATGAGCGAACCAATCATACTCTGATATTTCTTCGGATCGATGGGTTTCCCAAACAAATCAGCACCTATTTTTGGTGAAGTGACCATTGGTGTACCAACAGAGTCACAATCTTCCATGCCATGTTTCTTTAAAATCTCAATTGTATATTTAGCTTGATTGATAAAAATACCACTAGGGGACTGATGTACTTGTAAACCAAGAAAGAATTTTATTTCCCCCATCATGGACATTTCAAATTTGCTTTTCATGAGATTTTCAAATTGTTTTGAAAGATTAGGATTGGTTGATCTAAAGATGATGTCATCGACATAAATTTGAACAATTAAGATGTCATCTTTGTGTTTTTTAGTAAACAAAGTTTTATCAACCGTTCCTGTCGTGAAATTGTTTTTCAACAAGAAAGAAGACAGTTCGTCATACCACGCCCTTGGAGCCTGTTTCAAACCATAAATGGCTTTCTTAAGCCTGTAGACGTAGTCTGGATGTTCTTTGTCGACGAATCCCTCTGGCTGCGTCACATACACTTCCTCTTTCAAAGTTCCATTCAAGAATGTAGTCTTAATGTCCATCTGATAGACGGTGATGTTTTTGTGAGCGGCATAAGCTAAGAAAATCCTGACTGCCTCAAGTCTAGCAACGGGCGCGAATGATTCTTCGAAATCTATTCCTTCTTCTTGCGGATATCCTTTAGCCACGAGACGAGCTTTGTTGCGGATTACAGTCATTTCTTCATCCAATTTGTTCTTCCACAACCATTTGAGATCAAGAACACGTTTCTCAAGTGGTCTGGGTACAAGTTCCCAACTATTGTGTAAATTGTATGAAAGAATTTCATCCTGCATCGCTTCAATCCACGGGTATTCTGCCATTGCCTCTCGGATGTTCTTAGGTTCTTTCAAACTTAAAGCACAGATGTAGATACATAATTCAAGATCGGTGGCAAGTTGTCTCCTCGTCTGAACTGGCCTGGATGGTTCACCAATGACATGTTCGATTGGATGGTCTTTAGTCCATTTGAGTGTAGATGGGTACCTTGAATTCAACATATGCGTGTTAGATGGTTCATGTAACCTCGAAGAAGATGATTCAGATTCAGATGCAAACGGGTTTTCAAATACTTCTTCTTCTTCTTCTTCTAACGTAGCATTGTATTGTGATGGTTCTTCTTGAAATGATGGATTTTGATTTTGCTCATCAACTCTTGGTAGAACAATTTCAATCACTGTAGATGCTGGAGTAGATGTTGATGATGTTGAGGGAGTTGGTGCTTGAGTTTCGACTGTTGTAGATGCATCTTGTGTTTGTGGTGGTGGTGGTTGTTGATTTTGAGCGGGTGCAGCGGAATGTTGTTTAGATGCATTTGTCGAATTTCCACCATAATATTCATCAAACATGAACTCGAAAAAGTTTTCCAGTTCTTGACTTGTCGGTTTATCTGGTGTAGTTGACTGAGCTCCATTAGGTACGAGTCCTGAACTGATATGTCCAAAAGTCTTTCTGTTATGTTCGGGTCCTAATCCGGATTGATTAGAAGCCATTGGATTAAGCGCGGGTTCTAGAGTGAGTCTCTCAGAAGCCATTTGTGAAATCTCATCAAACTTGACATTCATCGTCTCCATTATCCTTCTCAATCTCCTATTATACACCCTGTATGCCCTCGAAGTTTCTGAGTACCCAATGAAGATTCCAATATCACCCTTAGCTTTCAATTTACCAAGATCTTCTCTGTCGTTCGTCGGATAGCACAAAGCGCCAAACACGTGAAGATAACAGATATTTGGTTTTCGACCATTCACAAGCTCATAAGGTGTTTTGTTGAATCTCGGATGAATTAGGGATCGGTTTTGAGTGAAACAAGCAGTGGCGACAGCATCAGCCCATAAGAATAGTGGTGCACTAGAATAAATCAGCATTGTGCGAGCAGCTTCCACAAGAGTTCGATTTCTTCTTTCAACTACCCCATTCTGCTGTGGAGTTCTAACAGCTGACGTTTGGTGTGTAATACCAACATCTTCAAAATACGTTCTCAACTCCTGATTCGTGAATTCTGTGCCATTGTCTGTTCTTACGATCCTTACTGGAGCTTGAAGTAGAACTTGAATTCGCTTCAGAAAGGTGATGATGTGACCAGGTGCTTCATCTTTCGATCTCAAAAACTTTACCCATGTATATCTTGAGTAATCATCAACAATAACAAGAATATACTTCTTCCCATTGATACTTTCAACTCTCATTGGGCCACATAAGTCCATGTGTAACAGATGCAACCTTGCTTCCGAACTAGGTACGGTTTTGGGTTTATAGGTAGCTCTTTTGCTTTTTCCTTGTTCACATGATGGACATAAGTGATCTTTGGTGTATTTGAACTTGGGAAGTCCGGTGACGATGTTATCTTTTGCAAGTTTGTTGATGGTGTCGAAATTGAGGTGAGACAATCTTCGATGCCACAACCATGACTTTGTATCAGTTGCTCGTGTCATGAGACAAATTGGTGATGAGGATGCCATTTGATTGATATCGATTGCATAAAGGTTTGTGCTACGATTTCCAGTTAAGAGATCATCCCCAACCAAATTTCTGACAAAAACCTTATTTCTCCTGAATGCCACCTCTAAATCTGCATCACAGAACTGACCAACTGAAAACAAATTGTGTCCCAACCCTTGAACGTAGTAAACCCGAGTGATTAAGTAATTTCCAAACTGAAGATCTCCATAACCCGAAATAGCTGCAATGTGATCATTTCCAAAACGAACTGTTCCCATAAATTTCCATACAAAGTTGATCAGCAGCTTTAAGTTCCCGGTCATGTGCTTGGAGCAACCCGAGTCGACGATCCAAAGACAAATTTCGACAACCTGCCAAAAACAGAAGAGTTTGTATTTGGAAACCGTGTTGAATTAGGTTCCATTGGGTTAGGGGTACAATCCAAATCACATTCATAGATGGGTGCTACTTGTTTAGCTTGAGCTAGTTCTAGTTTTCCATCCTGGAGTGTGAATTCTCTACCCGTTGGTATCCAAACACAATACTTGAGATAGTTCCTAGGCGTGTAAATATTAGTGGTGTTCCTAAGTGTTTTAATTAGATTAGCCACATATCTAGATTTAGCACTAGGTCCTTTTCGAACATCTTTCTGTTTAGGCATCACATTCTCATTCGTAGAAACACATTCATCATGAACATCATTAATTAAAGATTTCTTGCATTTTAAACCAACAGAGTCATTACATGCATTAGAAACGGTACGCTCGACATTACATTCAGATGAAATATGTCTCTTATTACAAAGCGATAAATTCCTATGGTGTTCTTCTACTTCATCCACTTTATTCTTGCAACTACTCTTAGTGACAGACGAGACTCTATTGTTTCTTGTATTGCTCTTAGGATTTAGTCTGCTGTTCCTAGAGGTGCTTGCTAATCCTGTAGAAGGTAAGGCACACGCGTTAGGATTTATGTTGTTGTCATTTTTAGCATCCTTAGGCTTATTAGAATTATCCTTTTTGCATTTTTCATTTGTCCTAGATGTTGAGGCACACACAATAGTGGGACTAATCCTAAAAAGGCCTGGGGCTATCACTTTTGGTTTTTCGACAACAGCTTTGTTTTTCACAACATTTTTTTCTTTTTCAACATTCTTTGGCAAAGGTGATGGAATGACTGTTTTTGATAAATCTTTGTTCACATCGACTTTTGGAGCAAACCAAGAAATTGACATTTTTGGTTTTACAACCGTATTAAAAGTATTTGGTTTCTCCGAAGTCTTTGGTTTTTCAAGCTTAGTTTCCACACCCTTTCCTTTTAAACTTTCAAGCTGAGACTTCAAAAGATCATTTTGCTCTTGCAACTTCTTGGAATCACGCTCATACGACAATTTGTCATACTTGCATTCTTCCTTTTTTCTATCAATTTGTTTAAAATATGACACGTTTTCTTTTTCAAGTTTAATAAGAGCATTTTCATATTTTGAAACAAGTGCGGAGGTCTCAGCTCGAAGTCTCTCATCATCCTCAACAGAATATGTTTGCAACACAATAGACATCACATCAGTAGACATAACAGCTTCGAAGAGAGAGAGTCATTTAATCTATCCAAAAGTTTCATGTTTTCACGAGTTTCATTAACTTCCTTTACCAGGGATTTGTGGTCCTTGACAAAGTCGTTTGTTTCTTTTAACAACGCATTTTCAAGATGAATTACTCTCGCACAGATGTTATACAGTGGGATTGTAATTTCTGTTTGAAACACCTTTTTCTGTTCTTTATGAAAACTCGAGTGCCAATTTTCAATACTGATTGTTGTTTTGGAATCAACAATGCTTTGAAGAACTTTGATTCTCTTTTAACAACCAATATCATCAAAATGGGTCAAAACACCAAAAACACAAATGGGTCGTGGGTCAAACCCACGGTTTGACCACGAATTCGAATCCCAAACACTTCTAATCGATACCAAACTTGTTTTTCTTATGTTTTTATTAACCAAAACGTATTAAAACATCAAAACCCACTTAGTTTAACCCAAACTTTATAAAATTTCGTGGGTTTGACTTGTAACACAGTCAAACCTTCAAGAAATACTTACCACTTTACCTTTTCTTCAAACCAAACAAGATTTCAACAACAAAAGTGATGAAAACACTATTAAACCTCACGAATTTAAATGGGTTTTAGGGTTTTGGGTCGTTTTGATGTATAAAAATTATATAGGGATGATTGGAAATGGATGGGGATTGTGTTTTTGAACTTGGATTATAAGAAAATGAAGTGTGTGTGTGTGTGTTGTGTGTGTGGCCAGCGCAAGAAGAAGGAAGGAGAGGGAGTAGGGTTTTGTTTTTGTTATAAAAATGATATAAGGGTGTTTATGTTGTTGTAAGTTTGAGCAATTGGCAAAAATGGTCCCCTTAGTTGTTAGTTTTAGAGTTTAGTTGAACTAGGGAGCCCAAAACTTTTATTTTTCTCAAACTTACCCCAAAACATATTTTTGAGTTTATAAGTCTAGCCGGTAGCCACCAAATTCATTTTTAAGTACACACCACGTGTTTTACAATAAATTCCCCAATATATTTCCAAAAGTTATTTTAAATAATAGACCCAATTAAAAACATATTTTTACGACTCGGGTAAACTAAGTGAATTTTTATGTCAAAAAGATTCTCGATCGTTACTTGTCCAAAAATACGTTTCATTAGGATTTCTAGTGCCAAAGTCAAATAGTGCCTAACGCGAAGTACTCAAATAGTCTAATTATTACTCAAAACGATAAACGTTTGATATATATTCAACTTTCCAATTCCAAATTCCTCAAAATCATTTTACTTCAATACTCGGGTTTATAAAAATAGTAATGCGGAAGTTTTTAAAGTCACCCAAATTTACCAGTTGTCACAGCCTCCCAGCCTCAGAAGAAACCCGTCCCGGGTTTCACTTGGAATTTCCCGATAACGATGGCGTAAAGAGATGAGGATACTTCCTCAAGAATTCGTCTTCACGCTCCCACGTGAATTCCGATCCATGATGCGAGTTCCAACAAACTTTAACGAGCGGAATTCTACTACGTTTCAAACGCTTGATCTCACGATCAACGATCTCAATAGGTTCTTCCACAAAATTCAATCTTTCATCCACACGGATCTCTTTCACAGGAATAGTTACGTTCTCATCCGA
>LBNU01034968.1:126531-169582 GCA_014162995.1 Artemisia annua
GCTTATTCTAGAGAGAGAGTAGAGAGAGAAAGAGTGGAGAACATCATGTATGATAAGACCAAATGTGTGTATATTCAAATGATGAACCTCACCTCACAAATGAGGCTTACATAACATTATATAGCTATGAAGTCTTGACCTTACAACTTATACATATTTGGCCCTTCGACTTCTTTCTATTTGAACTAATGGACTTATAACTCTTGAAACGCTTTCTAACGCAACCTATTACATGATTTAAGACTTTAATGACCGACACTTTAATTTATAAAAATACAAAGCTAACAATCAGAAACCACGATCTATCCCACCTTAGAAAAAGGGTTAACCCTCTTAGTAGAAGAGGTGGGTGGAGTATAAGATCATTAGTTTTAGGAGCCACAACCGACTCGTGATGCATTACTAGTCTTTAACGACTCATCCTCATTAACTTCCATTATACGACCACTCGTATCCACTCGTATTCAACCCGTATCTTCTCAATAGTCGAACCCGACCCATCAATTAAAGGTATCTCAACAGTGAGGCTATCCCTAAGCACCTCATCCGACTTCACTTCAATCATGCATCTAGCAAAACTACTACGGCCCCATGATTCCTTGCATATTTGGCTAGTGTAAGCATCTAACCTTTTGGGCGTACCAATCAATGTGGCAAGAAGACTGAGACCATCATCAGAAAACATAGCAAGAGGAACATCATAGAATTTAACCTACACTGGGATGTTGGTCAAATAATCTTTAAGTAAGTTGGTGTTCAATGTCCATGGTTTAAGAATAATAGGTACATTTCTAATCAGCCAAAGACCATTTTCAAGAACATCATCAACACCTTTCTTCGAGTTAAATTTAAAGAAAAAGAACCCCTTTGCATTCATCATAACCTTATGTATACCAAACTTAGCCCACGCATTGCGTACATAGTAATCAACCACAGGAAAAGCAAGGTGTTGACCAAGGAAATACCCATAAAGAGTATTCTCAAATATGAGATTTACCTCTTCCACTACTTTCATCGGGACAGAAAGATCAACATTAGCCTTCTGTTGCTACATTCCAACCTACGAAAATTATACGTGTTTTTAAGGATCGTTAGAAGTAGCACACGCATAAGAGACCCATAAAGTGGCGAGAACTTTTAGCGTCAAATTAGTTGTATAACCTTCGTGTGGAGTTGTAGTAGTAGTAGTAGTAGTAGTAGTAGTAGTTTAATGTGTAATCGTAGTTATTGCTGTTTAATATGTTCTTATTGTTATTGTTGTTTAATGTGTTATTGTTGTTGTTTGTTTGTTGTTTAATTAAATAGAAACACTTTAGGTATACGGTTTATGTTGCTCTCCGAACACATTATAAAACAAGAACAAACTCATAAAACATTGAGAAGTCCAAATTGCATAACTCTCGGTTTATGTTGCAGTCGCCATAGTTATTCCAAACTTGTCGTTTAGACTTCCAAGCTTACTACTTGATAGTTTTTGTAAGGTTGCTATCTGAACCAACTCCTCAGTCTAATATGAGTTCTCCCACCACTGCCTTAATCGCTTTGGTTCTAAAGGTTCAATTGAAACAACAACCTTTGACCACACCCCCATACGGTTCAAGGTGATTTCTGCCCCTCCAACCCCATTATTGTTGTTGTTGCTGTTGTCGTCGTCGTCATGGTTGTTGTTGTTTAATGTGTTAATGTTTAGACTCATCCATTTAACATCTCATTTATATAAATATTATCTCGACTTATCCGTTTAACATAACTTGTATATCAAATTATCAATATCATCTCGACCCACCCGTTTAACATTTTATGTATGTCAATATCATCTCGATTCATCTGTTTAACATAACTTGTAAATCCATATCATCTCGACCCATCCGTTTAACATAACTTGTATAACAATATTATTTCGAATCATTCGTTTAACATAACATGTATATCAATATCATAATGACTCACCCATTTAACATATCATGTATATTAATATCATCTCGACTAATTTATATATCATTTAAAATTTATTTTAATTATAAATAATTTTAAAAACATTTTTAAATAGAAATCCACCTAGTACCTTAATAAAATATTTTTTTTATGAATAACTAATTTATATATCTTTTAAAACTAATTTTAACAATTATAAATAATTTTAAACACACATCAACTAAAAAATAATGTGAATAATAAAATAGTATTTTTTTTAATAAATTAATTTATATATTTTTTAAAATTAATTTTAACAACTATAAATAAATTTTAAATAGTTTTAACTTTGGCCAAAATTCAAATTTTTTGTAAATTCACTTTCGGAGACAACGTGCGTTGTCGCCAAAGTTTGGTGGATTTTGTTTTTTTATCATGGCTAATTATTTTTTGGGGAAAAAAATAAAAAAAAAAATGCAATCTCACTTTTGGTGACAACATGGGTTGTCACAAAAAACGATTGGTCAAACATGTGCCAAAACGTTGAAAATTGTGGGGCCCTCTTAACCTTTAGTGACAATTTTATGCTGTCTCCAATTGTGTCCGTCTCTAAAAGTCATTTATGGTGTAGTGAAAAGTCAAGAAATTTTTAGTAAACATGAATTTTTCTTTCTATGATAAAATATGAAACACGTAAATGGTTGACAAAAGAATGAAGATAGAATAAAACCTGTTACGACATTTCCAAGAAGCTTGAAAAATCCTCCATTGGCATCCGTAAAGTTGGGCATGAATTCGATGGCTGAACCAACCCAACCCAATGGTTTGTCAACTAAGTGAAGAACCTTTTGAGCCACTATCGATATGAATATAACAAAGCGTTGTGAAAAACTTTCTTCGACTGTCCCGTCAGGACAGTCGATGAAACTTCTGTTTCCAATATTTTTGGAGAACAAAAGCTTTATGAGATCCCATAATCTGACGTCTTTTGGGCTTAGTAGCATATAGTCTACAGAAAATGACTTGTCACATAATGTTGTTGTAGTCGTGACTTCAGTAGCCATGGACAATGGTAAATTGCTTAGGATTTTATGATAGAATCTATGAGAGGTGAGCTTCAAGATGTGCAAGTGTTTCTCCAATTGTTTGGTTTTTTATAGGAAAAATAAGTATAGATCGTTGGTGTGAAAAGTATGCCAGCTAGTACGTACACTGTACACTCGTTTCTTTAAATTATTCATTTTGTGGTCACAACATATCACGCCTACCACCTCATTACTGATTATGTGAATTCATTAGCAAACAGTTTAGAATCCAACATAATCTTATCTAATTTTTTTAGAATCCAACATAATCTTATCTAATTTATTTTTCTTAATAAAGCTTTCAATAACATATGATTATATAGCTCTATCCTGTTGATGGCTTTAGTGTCTGAGATTGCCTAATGGTAAGGTGTCTTTATATTCTTATAAAAGATTTGAGTTCACACCACATAAGGTGTCTTTTTTTTCTAGTGCCTATGATGCAATCGGAGTTTTTCGGCAAATAACGCATCAATTTAGGTAGTCCCTTGTGGCTGCGGTGGCGACTAGATCAACGTGTTATTGTTACAAGAGAAACTCCTATCGAAATTCACTATGAATCTTGGGGACCCATTATGAGATTTATGGACACTATCTAGAAGTATAAAAAAGGAAATTCTTTATATTAATCTTCAAACCACTTTCAGTCATATTTCTCTTTATCGAGAAATAGAAGAAGCCATAAGAATCGGGCCTTTAGGCATGACCTAAAGTAGTGCCTAAAAGTCACAAATTCTTGGCTAAATCATGGCTAAAGCTTCATATCTAAAGATATTTAGCCACGACTTTGGTAGACCTTTAACCACGACACCTTTTAGCCACGAAAGTCAACTTTTCTTTTTGCGACAATAACTTTTTTCATGGCTAAATGCTCCGATTCTAATGGTCAAGAAAAAATCCGAAAACAATCATGAGATTACAGTTAAGCCGCGTACATCAGAACAAATAATGCTCGACTCTTAGGTAACCTAAGTATGATTCATTCTTCATTTACCAGTGTATAACGAGTTTAGTGGTTAGTGTTTTGCCTTAAGTTGTGAGATTTGGAGTCTCACAACTTTGTTCAATCTTTTTTTTTTTTTTGAACGGCGGGTTAGTTGTTAGTTGTTGGCTCGAGTTAGTGTCGCATCCTCGGGCAGAGATACCAACCGCGAGCCTCTCCTTAGGGGATAACCCCACTCCTATTCCCAATTCGCCTGAAATCATTAGAGCTTGTGGTTCCCAAGCGAGGACTTCCCGGTCGGTCACCCAAACGGTACTACTCTCACTTGGGCTTGCTTAACTACTTAAGCCTTTACCACTAGACCACAAGCCATGATTGATTGTTCAATCTTATATATGGTAGCTGTAAATTATATGGTATTTTATCTGTGTTGTTATTTTAGAATCAAATTTATCAATTGTATTATAATAAGATCGATGTAATGCTTCCTACTAGTTTTTTATGCATCCATCTAATATATGCTTATTTTTTTCTTAAAAATAATAAAACGTGAAATTTGAAATTTATATACATATTCATATACTACCTATGTCCCACATTAAATGTCTGTTTTTATTTTTTAAGTCTTTCTTATTTAACTTTCATCTTAAGTATTAATATACGACGGAGAGAGTATAAAAATATCGAAAGTCATTATTATTTTGGGTCCTCTTTCAAATAATGAGAATTAGTGCTGTCGTGACTGTATCTAATAATGGAATGTTATCTGCATGTGAAGAACGTGATGTTTCTTTATTATATAATGTATATCTAATTAGTTTATTAAAGATAGCGTAAAGTTTTGCCGACTTCATCTATAATAACATAATTAAATATAAACATGTTTCTCGAAGAGTCGAAGACCCACACACACCTAGTCAATATTTTGTTGTTTAGATCTTGCTCAAAATAATTAAAAAAATAATAATTAAAAATTGTTGTTTAAATTAAAAAGTTAGGGCCCATTTGGTTTGTAAGTAGGATAGAAATAGGATTTGGATTTTAGAAAGGCTTAAAAGAAATTAGATTTAACTATATGTTTAAATTAAACGATGAGAGAGAAATTATATTTTATTTAAAATATTTTATAACAATTTTTAGAATAAAATATTATTTAAATAATGATAGTAAAAAGTTGATAGCAAAAATTTAATAGCAAAATACGTGAAACAGATTTATAAAAAAAAAAAAAAAAAAAAAAAAANAGTAACATATAATGTATCATATGCGGTTCATGATCATAAAAAGAAAGATCCAACCATCTCCCAAAACATGTACTCCTAAATAGCTTGATTCGTTTTTCATCCAATTTGTCTTTTATTAAAGAAAAGTAATTTAATTTACTTCTAATGATGACTTTCGCATGATAATCCTGTAAGAAAAACCAAAGCCCTTGAGAGATAATGGCTAAACTTAATCAACAAGTTGTTTATCACGAAAATAACCATAACAGAAAATATATAGACAGATCTTAACACCTATCAAGCATTATTCAATCATAAAAATGCACCCCAGTAATCCGACTAATTGCAATAGGGGCCAAAATAACCAGCCACTAATCGTCACAGTGAAGTAACGCAAAATAAAGTAATTGTCACAGTGGCTCTAAATCTATGAGGCTTAGCAACGAATTTTCATTATCAAATAACTAAAAATATATGAGGCCTAGCAACGAAGTTTCAATCATACAAATGCACCCCAAGTTTCATTACATAACTAAATAACCCGTTATCACCTATGAGGCCTAATTGCATAACACAAACATAACTACTGAAAGATCAAACATGTTTCCTAATGTTGTTAAAAATTAAAAGTAATCGAAAAATTCTATTAACATACCCTTAAATATGACATTAACAGTATAAGATGATCGGTGTGAATTGGGGTTAGGATTTGATGAAGAAGATGATGAACAGTTAAAGGAGAATTGGGGTTAGGATTTGATGAAGATATGAATCGGTGTGTGTGTTTTTTTTATTTTAAGTTGTTAATTGTTTTTGGCAATTGTTAATGTAGAATAAAGTATGAGATCCTAAAGTTCTGATAAAAAAAAGTCTCCTAAAGTAAATGCAGAGGTCTCCTAAAGTGACACATATAAGCATGCATTAAAAAAATAAAAGTGTACCAAAAAGTTGTACCAATAGGTCTCCTAAAGTACATGAGACGTAAGTCTCCTAAAGTTTTTGATTAAAATACTATTTATCTTGTTTGACTAAATTTAGGAAAAAGACAAAAATAAAAAGTCTCCCAAAGTACATAAGAGGTCTCCTAAAAACATGACTGAAAAAGTGCATAAAGTGTCTTACACATTTTTACAAAAACAAGTCTCCCAAAGTACAAAAGAGGGACACTTGGCAAGTTTTAAAGCTACATGAAAAGTCTCCCGGGTCTCCTGGGGCATTTTGAGAAGTCAAGTTATTTTGGTCTAGAAAGGGTATACACTTTGGGAGACTGGTCTATTTTGAGGATTTGCTCAAAATTTAATAGCAAAATACGTGAAACAGATTTAAAAAAAAAATTAATAAATAAGATAATTAATGATGAGAGAGAAGAAACCAACCTCTCCCCCTGGTATAGTTTTTATGCCTTTTCTGACACATAAGATTCCCTTATTTGATTACTTAGATGAACCAAACTCTTATCTTTACTACATATAAATAAAAAATGGTCAAAGTGAAAAATTGAAAAGTCAAGTAATGTGAAATGTTGAAAAATCTTATTAAAGGAAATTATAAAATGTAATTAGTACTCTTATTAAAACACCTCATTACTTAAAAGTACAATAATTTATTCACATTGTACAACCAATTAATACAAATCACAAACCGGGTTGACCCGGGAGTCTTCAAATCCGATGGGTTGAACCGGTTTAATTTGACCCGTTTTCGACCCAACCTAGCAAGTTGACCCGGTTTAAATCGACCAATTTTTCGACGGGAACGGTTCAACCGGTTGAACCACCCGGGTCGAACCGGGTTTCAAAACATTAAGTTTAATTCACAAATCTTCAAACTTTTATTATTTTTCATTTATAATCTATAAACTTTTTTTTATCAATAAATTAACTGTCGCTATAAAATCCCGTTGCTATGCACGAGTACTCGTCTAGTTTTCAAAAAAGATTCATATCTTTGATTGTATTAACCCTAACCAAATGGGCCCTTAATGTTTCAAATTTCAATTATATTGCATGTTTGCTAAAAAATATATATATATATTGAATTAAATGTAAACACACAATGTTGTATCTCTTGAAAAGATTTTTTATTTCATTTACATAATATAATAATCTTCAAGCTATCTGTTAATACAAATAAACACATAGAAACTTTATTTTTACTTGACGATTTTTTTACATTTTGCTAATAACAAATATAAAAGCTTATTATGTAAAATTTACGTAAACATGGTTTAAACATAGTTTAAACATAGTTATCTTTTAACGAAAATCACTTAATGTATGAATGTAAATCTCTAAAATGTGTTTAATGATCAAATATAATTTTATCATACATAATGAATCAAATTCTTGCATCATTTTAAAAAATCTTGCATAATTCTATGAACATTCATATCATTTTATTTAACTTCATTTTAAATAAAACATTTATTTAATTCATACATTTATTTAATTCATTTTAAATGAAAGTTTAAAACTAATATTTATTTTAAAAGGATTTAACGTATATTAAAACTAATTCATACATTTATAAAATTTTGTAAGTTTAATGGATGGAAGTATCAAACAAATACTAATATTCATGTAATTGTAAACAAAGTTCATATTATAAAGTGTAAGGGGTTATTTGTTTATTATCTAAAGTTATCAAAAAACATAGAGATTTATAATTTTACACTTAACTCCATATAATATATTTATAATTCAACTACAAATGTTTTATTAATTATCTCCTCTTTTTTTAACTTTTTATTTTCATAAATTTGACACATATATTTTTATGTGGTTTTTTCCTCAATCAAATTGTTAGGAATCATCCTAACACGTAAATGGAACGACATTTACGGGATTACATTTACTATCTTGTAAGGCACAAACACATGGACTAGAAGCGTCATTATTGTAAAGTTGTGTGTTTGTTTGCCTATAAATACCCCTTCCATACTTCCATTGAGGGGTGATGCTTAGTGTTTAACCTTATCATTTTCTTTTTCAATAAAACACACATAGTTATCCCTACTCTCTCTAGTTTCTCTCTCTAACTATGGCTACTCTTTACTTCCATAATCCCCGACCTCCCGAATCACTAAATCAACCCAATACACGATCCTTACAATTGGCATCAGAGTCTAGGTTATTATACTGGTTGATTTTTGTTGTGTATCTTGTCAAAAAGCTTAACTTTTAAACTGTTATAATAAGTGTCACACTGTTTGATGTTATCTTTCTGGTCAAAAAGTCAGATCTGGTCCTTTTGTTAGTCTTATTTTCTTGGTTTATGGTCAAAAGTCAAAAAGGGGAAATTTTTGGTCTCGTTTTTAAGGGGTTTTTTGGGTATTTTCTGGGTTTTTCTGGAAAAGTTTGAAGATCTCCGAGTATGGATTGAGTTTTATCGAGTAAGAAACTCATTTTATGAGGTTCATCAAGTAACACTTGAAGATCATCGAGTAAGCTGCTGGGTCTATCGAGTTAGCTCACTGGTCTATCGAGTAAGACTCTTTGGGATTTCTCCGAGTAAGGAGTTCAACGCAAAACCATCGAGTATGGGTTTTGGTTATCCTCTTCGAGTAATGATACCCTGTCAAAATTTTTCTAAAATTATCGAGTAAGGACTTTTTGACCCAGTTGACCTCAGATCTACTAAATCCTCATTGGTCTTACAGTTTAAAACGAAAAAGAAAAAGGAGATGAAGAGGAAGAATGAGACCAGGAATGTAAACAACTTAACAACCTCATATCTATGGCAGATCTTCATCGGTTCCATACCAGTCAACAGAAACAAAAGAAGATGAAGTCAAATAACCAACATCAAATCCCAATCTATCCTAAAACAGTATCAAACAACACTCTTTACTATCGTAACTCCCATCTCCATCAACTAACGTATCAAACCACATCATCTGCCCAACCAAGATTCTAACTTTAAACAATAAGAACAAAAATGAAATGATCTCAGTTCTCTTTCTTTATACTCACTGATTCGAGTAAAAGAATAAAACCATCATCGATCTCTTTCGAAGTAGAGCTTCGTTTGTTTGTTTTAATATTCAAATATAAAAGAAAGAGTTATAACAACTGTGTTATACTCGTTTCTGTGTTTCGATTAAAAGATAACAACAAAACATAATCATCACAACTTACCCGAGTGTCATATCAATCGGTTAACAAAAGATAAAAAGAGGGTGCGGTTGTGATTCGTTATGAATGAGTAGCAGCTTCAAGATGTGTTGATGGAGACAAAGTTGGTTGTAGCAGATATGTGAGAAGAAGATGAGCTTAGATTGAGTTTGAGTTTGTCTGCATAAGTATGTGGGGGCGGATGATGAATGTGGGATTAGGTTACAAATGAGATATATTAGGGTAAATGCTTATCTTATATATCCCTAGTTAGACATGGGCCTTTTAATACGAAAATTGATGGCCTAGTACACTATTTGTGTTGTGACCGGATCTACACGGGTTGGTATTGTTGGTTTGTTGGGTTTGGATTTATTGGACCATGATTACATACAAGCGTTGGACTAGTACTAATTTCATATTCTAAACTTGCTAGTATATTAATTTTATTAGTAAGTATTTTGGTTAATGGTAGTCATGGGGTTTTAGAAAATTGACAACAGGGATACATTTTTTTTTGACAAGATCGGGAATTAACCATTATCAAAGTTCACTTAAACCGTCAAAAGGCTAGTTTTGGGTATTTAACCGCAAGATGTGACTACGGAGTTTATTCACTATTATTTATTTGAGGTTGAAGTGGAATTTCACGGGTGCGTGTACTTAGTATCTCAAGATATCGGGGTTGGTTGGATGAAGATTCTTCGAGATCCTTGTTCGAGATTTTAACCTTTATAATGACGAAGACTTGGATATCTAGTTATTATTGTGATTCTTCCTCTCTGTTACCACAAATAACTATCACTTTAAGGAGTTACGTTGTAGTGCTCAGTGTCACACGTAGTTGTGGATAGTCAAGAGGTCATGTACATCTTATACTTGATGGTTGGTTGGTTTAAGAGTGTAGAGTACTTAGGGAGTCGATGGAGCACGAACTTTCTACACCGCTCTTAGTCATACATTAGTGCAAGTTTAAGTCACAAGTTCAGGCTATTTTACTTCAGTCTCAAGTTCGTCATATTGGTTTTTCTCCATCAGTAGTCACTACAAAAAGCCATCAGAATGATAATGGGGTCGGTATAGAGTTAGCTCATGGGCTATTTATGGTACTTCACACCTGTTTGGTTAATTGGACATATGGGGTTACGCTGCCTCCGATTTTCCATCGTTAACATAGTGTGTATGCTTCCGATTCCAAAGAAGGCATCGTGGGAGAAGATAGAGTGGATGTTCTTTGACTTTTCTTGATTTCTTTGCGAAAACACTCATTTTTCACGAGGTTCTGCAATCAGGGGGAAGAAATGTGCACATCAGGGATGCATAACAGGTTCACGTGATCGAGCTTACAACTTTATTACTACCGAAAAGACCTCCGCAGATATGATCAGTGGTTCAGTTTTGTGATTTTTGGTGTAATCGTTTCAACTCTCGCGGGTTGTTTTGTGTGAAGTTACCTACATATGATGTTTTAACCGCATTATGATGCCTCACACAGAGTCATACTATCGAGTATTCGTACATACACAGGTGATTATTATTCCGATAGACCGCAACAATCAGGGGGAAGAAGTATTATTTCATCTCTCGTGGTTTGTTTGGTGTGAAGCATCTACATATGTGAGAAGCTCTTGCTAATTTCTTGCATGTTACCCCGAACGAAGCTTCCGCGTTGAGTATAACCGTGATTAAGTAACTATTCAGATTTGTTTGGTGTGGTTTACTGTGTCATCTACAAATTCCGCTGTCTACTCAAAACTTCAAAAGTTAGAAGACATGTTAACTACATCAAAGTTTCGAATTTACTGAAGATGGTTGTCAGTTTGGGGGGAAGCTGATTCAGAAACTTCGCCAAAAAGAAGCGTACGAAGAAGCCGCTAAAGACATGCAGCATGAATTGGGGGGAAGTTAATCCATTTCATGCATATTACATCATTTGCCTACAAGTGAAGAAAAAGTTCTCAAGTCGAGGTACAAGATGAAGACAAAGAGCGTCAACTGTAGTCATCCTCAGCACTTGAAGAGCCGATGAAGACCTTTCTTTATTTGTATTTGTACTTGTAGGAAATGTTGTAAGTAATCCCTTATGTCGCCCCATTACGGGAAGATTGTTAGGAATCATCCTAACACGTAAATGGAACGACATTTATGGGATTACATTTACTATCTTGTAAGGCACAAACACATGGACTAGAAGCGTCATTATTGTAAAGTTGTGTGTTTGTTTGCCTATAAATACCCCCTCCATACTTCCATGGAGGGGTGATGCATAGTGTTTAACCTTATCATTTTCTCTTTCAATAAAACACACATAGTTATCCCTTCTCTCTCTAGTTTCTCTCTCTAACTATGGCTACTCTTTACTTCCATAATCCCCGACCTCCTGAATCACTAAATCAACCCAATACACGATCCTAACAATTGGTATCAGAGCAAATTCATTCAAAACCTTTCAAATACGGAACATCCCAATTGTTAGGATCGTGTATTGGGTTGATTTAGTGATTCATCTTCATTTCATTAACAATTGGGTTATAATAAAAGAATGACTTCGAACATCCCAAATACGGAAGGTCTCCATTCATCACATATCTTCAAAAAGAACCCATGAGGTTCAACTCTAGATGGAAATCTTCTTCTTCTTTTGATTTTAAAACTCAAAGAGAAACACCGGGTTTCTCAAACAACTTTCAACATAAAAAGAGTTTTAAAATTCCATTAATTCCACGAGTGGTATTTCAAAATGAAACAAAGGTTTTCAGTCCTCGATGGAATTCAACATCTTTTAATCGGATTGACACAGCCTACAAATGGATTTCAAATTTCAGTAAACAAAGGTTTTCATTCCTCGAGGTTGTTGTCTAATCTGATATTCAAGCATTCTTTGTTGTATGATACTTGATTATGTTTTCTAAAACATTGAGCAGAATAATCTCACGAATTTTCAAAATATATATTTTTTTAAATACAATTCAAAATTCTGCTCAGGAAGACTATCTCTCGAATAATCTTCATTATTTGAGGGGGAGTATTTTGTCAAAAGAAAACAAATTTTGTATTAAAAACAACGACTTGTGCACACATTTCAGTGTACAACTCGGGTTTCAAAGAATGGAAAGTGCCTTGCTAAACCATTCTTTAAAACAAAACGTCCACTTATCCTAAAAACAAGAAGCAAGTTCTCACACAAAGTTTATCTAAAACTTCTTAATCTTGAGCAAAATTTATTCAAAAATTTTCAAAAGGTTTTTCAAAACTTCTCAAAATATTGCTCAAGATTTTTCAAATCTTTACTCCCCAATTCGCTCAATAGTTTAAAAATGTCAAAACTTATGCTAGTTTTGAGGGGGAGTATTTAAATGTATAAAGTTTTAGTTACCTTGAAGCAAAATTTATTCAAGAATTTTTCAAACTGAAATTTCTAAATCTTTCAAAATTTTGCTTTAAGAAGACTCCTTCCCTCAAACTTTAAAAGGTTTAAAATTCTCAAAATATATGCGAGTTTTGAGGGGGAGTATTTCCAAAACAAAATGTTCAAAGTCATGTGTTAGGATCACGTTTCACGTAATGAAAAGTGTCGGTCATTACATTTGTAATAGGTTGCATATTAGACTTATTATGTTTACATTTTATCATTTATGTTCAGTTAATTTATGATGTAATGTTACAATGTGAGGAAGTCCAAGGGCCATGCATGTAAAGTTGTAAGACTTAGGAAGAAACCCTTGGACTCCCCTATATAAACTATGTGTAAGCCTTGTATTAGGCTTGTTGGTTCTCTTGGAAATACAAGTTCACTATTATCATATTGAGTTCCTTCCATTCTCTAATCTTCATCTTCTTCTTCTTTNAGAAAACAAATTTTGTATTAAAAACAACGACTTGTGCACACATTTCAGTGTACAACTCGGGTTTCAAAGAAAGGAAAGTGCCTTGCTAAACCATTCTTTAAAACAAAACGTCCACTTATCCTAAAAACAAGAAGCAAGTTCTCACACAAAGTTTATCTAAAACTTCTTAATCTTGAGCAAAATTTATTCAAAAATTTTCAAAAGGTTTTTCAAAACTTCTCAAAATTTAGCTCAAGATTTTTCAAATCTTTACTCCCCAATTCGCTCCATAGTTTAAAAATGTCAAAACTTATGCTAGTTTTGAGGGGGAGTATTTAAATGTATGAAGTTTTAGTTACCTTGAAGCAAAATTTATTCAAGAATTTTCCAAACTGAAATTTCTAAATCTTTCAAAATTTTGCTTTAAGAAGACTCCTTCCCTCAAACTTTAAAAGGTTTAAAATTCTCAAAACATATGCGAGTTTTGAGGGGGAGTATTTCCAAAACAAAATGTTCAAAGTCATGCTTAATGGCTTGTGCACACATAATAGTGTACAACCCGTACTTTGTAATTAAAGGACCCTGAGGTACGCATCAGTGCCTCAATCCTTAAACAAGGAGCGAAAGCTTCTTATTTTTAAGTAGAATCAATCAAAATTTTCTAAGTGTTTCATGATTCTACTCAAAAGAACAAGCATTCCCTCTCGTATTCAAAACTCAAAAGGATTGTTCACTATTTGAGGGGGAGTACTTGAAAAATCTTTGTTCTAAAGTAAAAGTTCTCGTTGGATTCTCCCCATAAGACTCAAAAAGGCATATTCTTCTCAAAACATTTAACAAAAATAACATCAAGTATGCTATTTTTGAGGGGGAGAAATGAAAAAGTGATCAAAATATGATGGAAAAGTTGTATCTCGTGTGAGCTCGACTCAGATCTAACCCTCGAATTGACGAAGCATCAAAAGTCAGTAGTCGAAAGGACATGTTCAGGGAAGGGTAATAATTTCAAGCTGGTCTAACCAGTGATGTAAACGTGTCTCGCGAAGGACATGTCTGAGTAGAATGTACCATTTCGAGAAACTCTTATTAGACGTTTACTTTGACGGGTCTAACTTCCTTCCTAGGAATGTTAACAACTTCAAGTTAGTTATTAGGGCTAGTTATCACCTAAAAACTGATAATGGATCCCTTTAACTAACAACGTAAACGTGTCCCTCGGGTACATGTCTATTAAGAATGGATCAATTCAAAAAGTGCCAACTCCTCCCGCATGTGCAAATTTTTGAAATATTCATGAGCATATGTAGAGGGGGAGTCTTTCTCAAATGAAATCAAAACCCTCAAAGTGTTAACAAAAGTTTCTTATCATAAACACTTTGAGGAGAATTTCAAACATTTGGTTCTAATGGCAACAATAGGATAGTCAAGGAGTTATAAGGTGACTAAGGTTAGGAAAAACCGTCCTATGATCCGCCAGAGCCAGAGGGATCTACCCAGGGACAACACCAATAGATAGAATTAGAAGTCCTTAGGTATGATAAGAAAAAAGGAGAAAAGAATAAAAGGGAAAGAAGGGGTTGAAGAATTAAAAAGAAAAGTAAAGAAAAGGGTAAAAAGAAATAGCCCTCCATATGATCAACCTTAGGGCAGACACCGGGCTCAATTCATCTGCTACTAGTTGTTGCTGAGGCAACACCGGTATTGAAAAAAAAAAGTCGTCATGGACCCAGTGATGCACTGCACTTAACCTTCTTAGCCACTCAAGTGTCTCTCAAAAGATACTTGTTTCATTCTCACGGAGAGCCCTACATAATCTATTGACCACTCATTACGAGTGTGTTGATATTGAAAAGGAGGTACTCTGCTCCACACCTCCGACGACTAAATGTGCACTTATTGAGTCTAGAGCCCCGAGATACATCAAAGATCTCTTAGGAACACTTAAAATTCCTACAACTGGTGATTCTACATCAATGGATGCCAGTTGTAAATTATTGAGTCCTACGCAGATCTTAGCAATCCGCCGAGAACGTTTATGAGAGGAATTACTTATGTATTTCTCAATGATTGAACGAAAATCCTGCCAGGGTCAACATCAAATAGCCCTGACAGCAGGTCTCTTTGATAACTCCTTGTGGGTTATGCTTAGTGTTCGTGGTGGTCTCAACGTGGTCTACAGTCGTGGGGTGATCTCCAGCGACTCACCTAATCGTGGGTGTACTTTTGTATGTCCGTGTAAGCTCCTTCGGGGTTATCCGATTAGGAACGGCCTTGGTACAACCACGATCATGACACCAGTTTCCACATGCTCGTACCTACATCTCAAAGTTAAAGGAAAGCTATAAAGCCCTAGAATCTCGAATATCTAAATTACGTATAATTTTAATATTTTATAAATAACGTTACAAACAATTAAACGCGAATATAACTTAAACAACTAACCGTAAATCCATAAAACTTTAACGACACTTCATTTTAGAAATCTTTGAATATTTTAGAACTCCAAAATAATTTCGTTACCTAAATAAAATACGAGAAAAATTATTTCGCTTCGTGGACTAACGTTTTGGGCCGTTTTCTCTTGTGTAACCAACTAGATATAATCTAAGCTTAACCCATGGCCCAACCTTATTAACCCAACTTGTTCCTAGGCCTTGTGGCCCAACTTTCGACCCAACACAACCTCAATAAAGGAATCCGGCCTTCATTTTTTCTGCACAACAATATTACGCTACAAAAAAAAAATAGAAAACCCTAATAAACTAAAGTGACGGCATTCCATCTTTCTCCAAGAAATCAGAAGTATGAAGGTCCTATCTAAGGTGGTTATCAGATTCGTGGGTGATCAAGGATGGTGATCGATTGGTGGTGTTTCATTTGGTTTGAATCGTGGAGTTTTAATTGGTTCTTTTGTTCTTGATACGTTCCAAATCCGACCAGAGGTATCCCTAAGTCATTTTCTTTTTTGGCTATACGAATTGGTTGCTATATGAGCCCTTAAACATGGTCATAAAATCAGTAATGAAACTTTTACTAAATATTAGAAACCCTAGAAATTTATTATGGATCGATTAGGGTTTAAAGAGTTAGGGTTGTGTTGTTTCTGTCTCAACAGCATGCTGTCCAGAAAATGGGTCGTGTTGCAAGGGTCATAAGTTAATGATAAAAATATGTTTTTAGGCGATTCTTGAGTCTAAACATGAGTACTTTCTGTCTACTTTTTGAAAATATAAATTTCATGGTTATTGGAGGTCCGGAGGTAAGCGTTTTGATTTTTATAAGATTAAGTGTCAAAGCTGAGTAAATCGGGTCTGAAAATCAGTAGCAGTTTTTGATTTTTCATTTTCAAACCGTAAGTAGTTAGGAGCTCTCCTTTGACAGGAGTAATATTTGGGTTATGTGTCACTTGCAGGAATGTTTGTGGATTTTTCGGAAAGGTCTAGATATGTATCTTAAGTGCAAACTTTCCAGGTGTTTCTGCAGTTCATTTTCTGGAATGGTTTTGGGAAACAATTTTTCAAAGGGTATTTGTACTTGCTAATAAATTCTGGAAAAATTCGTGTGGGTTCTAAAGACATTGGAATATCTCTGTGAATTTTTGTGGATTTTATTCTTGAGTTCTAATATGGATAAAAAATTCATAAAGTTGTGACCTGTTTATGGATAAAAGCTGAAATTTTCTTAAAAGGTGAATTACACACTTAAACCCTATTATATCATTAATATAGGTAACATAATCATGATGAATCTTTAATAAAGTGTTTAATACAGTAAATGAACTACCTATGATCTCTATATAACCTAATATGATATTTAATCCGACTACTACATGTTTAAGTACGTTAAAAACCATAATTTACTACTATTGGGAATTATAACTAAATTAAACATGAACACTTGATTATTAATTCATATAGGTTCCGTAAAGCGGGAGTGATCCGTGACTCTTCTTGTGTGACCTTTCTTTCTTGTCATTTGCATTTGAATCAGGTACAGATATTCTGACCTTTTCAGTAAAGGTTTCTCATGATTCTTCCTTTCCCCTATTTGACTGTTTGTTTAACTATGCTATGTTGCTCTGAGCCTTCTTTTGATGGTTTTCCTATATTGATCTGTTGTATATACTATATTGAACCCTGTTATGTTTCCCTTAATTTATGAACCTTTGATATGACTTGATTTGAGCTTGATTTTGAACCCGTGACATATGAACCCTTGCTATGCTTACCTTGAAATTTGATATGACCCATTTGATCTGATCCTTGTCATGAAGCCTATGTTATAATTACTTGATTTGAACCTTGACTTGAACTCCGTTATGAATCTTGATATGATTCCTTGATTTTGATTCAGTATTTTGACATGACCTCTTTGTACCTCTGCTATGATTCCCTGCTATTGATATTCTCATTTATGATCTAGTTGATATTCATTCATTATGACCCTAATGATATGACATTTGTTATAGTCCGTTCATTACCCTTTGTGACTTCAGTCCATGAACCCTTGAAACTTGGAAAATGCATTTAATATTATAACTGGATGTGAAAACCTTTAGTAATTATTTTATGAAAATATTTTGAGAAAATACGTGTGGGTTCTAAAGACATTGGAATATCTCTGTGAATTTTTGTGGATTTTATTTTTGAGTTCTAATATGGATAAAAAATTCATAAAGTTGTGACCTGTTTATGGATAAAAGCTGAAATTTTCTTAAAAGGTGAATTACACACTTAAACCCTATTATATCATTAATATAGGTAACATAATCATGATGAATCTTTAATCAAGTGTTTAATACAGTAAATGAACTACCTATGATCTCTATGTAACCTAATATGATATTTAATCCGACTACTATATGTTTAAGTACGTTAAAAACCATAATTTACTACTATTGGGAATTATAACTAAATTAAACATGAACACTTGATTATTAATTCGTATAGGTTCCGTAAAGCGGAGTGATCCATGAATCTTCTTGTGTGACCTTTCTTTCTTGTCATTTGCATTTGAATCAGGTACAGATATTCTGACCTTTTCAGTAAAGGTTTCTCATGATTCTTCCTTTCCTCTCTTTGACTGTTTGTTTAACTATGCTATGTTACTCTGAGCCTTCTTTTGATGGTTTTCCTATATTGATCTGTTGTATATACTATATTGAACCCTGTTATATTTCCCTTAATTTATGAACCTTTAATATGACTTGATTTGAGCTTGATTTTGAACCCGTGACATATGAACCCTTGCTACGCTTACCTTGAAATTTGATATGACCCATTTGATCTGATCCTTGTCATGAAGCCTATGTTATAATTACTTGATTTGAACCTTGACTTGAACTCCGTTATGAATCTTGATATGATTCCTTGACTTTGATTCAGTATTTTGACATGACCTCTTTGTACCTCTACTATGATTCCCTGCTATTGATATTCTCATTTATGATCTAGTTGATATTCGTTCATTATGACCCTAATGATATGACATTTGTTATAGTCCGTTCATTACCCTTTGTGACTTCAGTCCATGAACCCTTGAAACTTGGAAAATGCATTTAATATTATAACTGGATGTGAAAACCTTTAGTAATTATTTTATGAAAATATTTTGAGAAAATCCTATTTTAAAATGATGCTTATGAGCACTATGTGATACAACATTTATATGGAATTTTATTAACTTTCATGATAACTACTTTTAAAGACTATCTTTATGAAAACCGTCATTAAAGATCACTTTTATGGAAGCCACTATTAAAATATTTCTTTAAATGAAGAATTGATATAAACTTTCGAATTGAACCTTTGCTATGAACCTTTGAACTATTTAAAGTGTGAACCCTTGATTTTGAACCTTTGATATCCTGATGACTTAGACATTTGCCTAATTTTGACTTTGCCTTCTCATGACTATGATCCGTTTCCCTACCACTATTATGATTTCTGACCTTGATACATCTGACATCTTTGGTTCATTGATATTATGTTTGTCTGAAAAATTCTTTTTGAAAACATAACTTGGTAATATGAGATAAAACGATTTGAACTAATTTCTGAAAATATGACAACATGTCAGTTTCTAAATGGAGGTTTAAATAACCTTTGCTAAAACTGTTTTTAAGGAAATACTGTTATGATAACCATGTTGTTAGTTTCGCTTTTTTATAAAGATAACGTCACACAAGTGAAATGGACTAGATTAGAAACTACAGGGACTACTATTGTCAAGTAGGCAATCATGTAGTGTTAGGAGCCTATAAATACCCCTCATGACTCTCCATGAGGGGTGTGGGAAATAGTGTGTGTAAACTTCATATTGTCATTTTAATACATAAACCCTTTTCTCCACCTTTCTCTCTCTACTTTCTCTCTCTAGAAATAACAATGTTTATTACATATTTTCATCAACCGCGACCTCCGGAACGTGTTTCTTGTCTTTTACGATTGGTATCAGAGCTAACCAGGGGCGATTCGTAGTGTTTTGGGGTGTAATTTCGTGTTTTTTGGGCTGTTGGTACGTGTTTTATCGAGTTTGGTGATGATACCGAGTATGGTCAGATTCTACCGAGTATGGTCAGATTCTACCGAGCATGGAGCTGGAAATACCGAGTATGGTCAGATTCTACCGAGTATGGTCAGATTCTACCGAGTATGGTCAGTTTCTACCGAGTATGGTCAGTTTTACCGAGTATGGAAGAACTTACCGAGTATGGACAGACTTTACCGAGTATGAGCAGCGTTTACCGAGTATGGGTTAGACTTTACCGAGTATGGGCAGCATTTACCGAGTATGGACCACATTACCGAGTATGGGGCAATATTTTCGAGTAAGGTTATTTTCTTACCGATTAAGGGTTTAATTTCGAGTAAGGGCTTGTGTTTCGAGTATGCTTCATATAGTTTGCCGAGTAAGGCTGGTCCAACCTTATCGTTATCGAGTAAGGATTTCTTTTGGGCTAATCTAAACGAAACTCTGCCGAAATTGACGTAGGATATCGAGTAACGAGATGGGATTTTGAGTAAGGAAATATCAAAAGATTAATACATAAACCAAAACCCTAACCTCATCGAATAACCTAATGTCTATATACCCTAAACCCTAACTTCCACCTTAACTAAACACATGAGATTATTGGTAAATTAATCTTATAGATCATGATTCATTTCCTTGTTTCATTATCATCAACACCAATATATCTCAAACCACCTCAAACCACACCACGAATTGCTTAAACGATCCTAAACAAGATTCACACTCAAATGACAACGGCTAGTATTATATTTTTGTGACTATGGAGATAATACTTTATCATTTTTCTGGGTTTGAAGTTCATTTCAAGGGCATATGTACTTAGTTATCTCAAAGTCTAGGGGAGGATGGATGCATGACTTTCGAAGATACTTGTTTGGGCATATATTAAAGATGACGAAGACTTGGTTATCTAGTTATCATAGGTCAAGGGGTGGACGGACGAAGACCTAGTTAACTATCACTTAAAAGAGTTACGTTGTAGTGCTCAGTGTCACACAAAGATGTGGATAATCAAGAGGTGATGTACGTCTTATACTTGATGGTTGGTTGGTTGAAGAGTATAGAGTACTCAGAGATTCGATGGTGTACGAATTCTCAACACCGTTCTTAGTCACATCATTGTACAAGATTAAGTCACATATCTACGGGGAGTTTACTTCATTGTCAGATTGGTTATATTGGGTTGTTTCTCTAGTTATTCGTCATTTACTAGCNTCAAGAGGTGATGTACGTCTTATACTTGATGGTTGGTTGGTTGAAGAGTATAGAGTACTCAGAGATTCGATGGTGTACGAATTCTCAACACCGTTCTTAGTCACATCATTGTACAAGATTAAGTCACATATCTACGGGGAGTTTACTTCATTGTCAGATTGGTTATATTGGGTTGTTTCTCTAGTTATTCGTCATTTACTAGCTCGTTGGAATTTGAAGAGGTCGCTTAAAGGTTGAAGAGAAGAGAAGAGATTGTAGAAATAAGAGAGTCATATCCTATCAGCATATTCTCACAAATTATGCTTTCATGGTCTATCAATATTGCATCAGAAGTGTAAAGTACGGGTAATTTTGGCATGTACACACAATAGTATGATGATTTCGATAAATCGCAACCATCAGGAGGGAGAAGAACATGCCAAAAGAAGTAGTGTTTCATCTCTAATACGTTGGTTGTTCGAGAGAATTGTGCTTACACTAGAACCGAAGAAGTACTAATGATGTGTACATCGGAGCGTATTACCAACCTTTTGTGCAATACTGTGTGAGTTATGCTGTGATGCTTCCAGAACGACAACCATGGTGCAAACTCATTAGTATCTACCTTATCCGCTGCGAGATGAGAAGAGAGTTGTCAGTTTAGGAGGGAGCAGAAGAAAGAAGAAAGAAAAAAGGCTCACTAGTTAGGAGGGAGTAATAACCTAACTAGACCATTGCAATTGAAGTTCAGAGCTACAAAGACCTTTGCCGTCAGTGTCAAAGATCAAACGCCGAGATCTTCGGAAGAGAGAACTTCATGTCTGCATCAATATCTAGGCTACAGAGACTCTGCGCTTCAACATCATCAACATAGTTTACTATTGTTGTAATTTTACATTGTTAATGTATTTATAGGTCTCATTGTAACCATTCACGTGTGACGATATCTTGGAGGGAGATTGTTAGCTTCGCTTTTTTATAAAGATAACGTCACACAAGTGAAATGGACTAGATTAGAAACTACAGGGACTACTATTGTCAAGTAGGCAATCATGTAGTGTTAGGAGCCTATAAATACCCCTCATGACTCTCCATGAGGGGTGTGGGAAATAGTGTGTGTAAACTTCATATTGTCATTTTAAGACATAAACCCTTTTCTCCACCTTTCTCTCTCTACTTTCTCTCTCTAGAAATAACAATGTTTATTACATATTTTCATCAACCGCGACCTCCGGAACGTGTTTCTTGTTATTTACATATGTTTTAAAATGAATTGCTAAGTTTTTCAAATCAGTTCTTATAATACTTTCACATTTGTAAACCTTGGACCGTTGATACGAACCTTTGCTTGTTTAGGATTCCCTATGCCACTGCTATGATACCCATTTATTATTTGAATCTGTATTTTATGGACCATCTGATATGAACCTTTGAATTACCTTTGACCTATTCAGTATTAATACCCGGGCTATCACTAGGCATGGGGGTTCCATGTCCATAGAATTGATGCACCGATGTTATAACTCCTGTGTGGTCGAGTGATTTTCCACACCGTCCCCTTTCTGTTATATGTATGCGCGCTTTATTTATTTATTATGGCCAACTGATTTCTGTGGGGGCGTATGGATGCATCCTAGATCTGTTATCTGTTATATGTTATTGTTATCTGTTATCTGGTGAATGTGGCTGTGTGTGCAATACACGTCCTTCACAACCCATTGAGGTAACCCCTCTGATTTATATTTGATATTCTGAGGTCTCCCCTCTGGATTTCATATGAGACCATTTATGGTATGACCTGTTCTGTTTCTGGGCACGGGATTGAGATACTGAATAGACCTTTATGTAGACCTTTACCTTTTACCTTTACCTTCACCCTTACATTTACCTTTACTCTTATTTTTACATTACTTCCATATTATATCTTGTGACACTTAGCCATTGCAACATATTCTGTTCTCGTTTTGGTTTCCATATTCTTGATTTCTTTCTCAGCAGGTTCGTTTGGACTTATGTCGTTTCCACCTTTGTTTTTCCTTTCTGTTATTAGTTTTCGTTTGTTTATATCTGTTCACTGAGCTTTCGTAGCTCAGCCGCATTTCTTTTCCTGCGACAGGTTTTAGTAGGAAGCTGGGTTATGAGTGGAAAATACTTTGGACTTAGAAGACTGCACCTTGATAGCTTTTGGATTAGAGATGACTAGAAGAGTTCTATTTTACTAGTATTAGTATTGGTTATTCCTTTCTTTTGTAACCTTGTATTTCAGATTATTCCTTTGTAAACTTTGAAATTCTTTTGTATTAATTATGTTTTATGTCTGTATACGCTTTGATATGACATCATAATGTAGTGCTTCTATCCTTATCAGGTTGGGGTGTTACAAAAGCTCTCTTCAAAAGATCGATGCAAAGAAAAGGTCTAAGAAAGATTCCACATCACGTGAAAGAATCTACAAAGTTGAAAGACAAAGATCAAAAGCTAAGCAAAGTTCAAAGAAAGATTCTAAGTCAACACAAATGAATCTACAACAATGAAATGAGAGCCACGAATGCATAACACAAAGTCAAAGATGTATGAGCATGTTGGAAAGGCGTAAATCCACTGGAGGCAAAGGAGTGACTAAAGGCAGATTATACCATCATTGGATTACTACAACAACGATGAACACAGAATGATGAACAAAGAACATTATTGCTTAATGATTTTTCTGAAGACGTCTAAAGCCATGAAAGTCAAAGTTTAAGACAAAAATGAAGACGTCTAGCAACCTTGATGACCAACCCTTAGGGGGAGATTGTTAGGAATGCTTCTAAACATTACCAAGTCTTGGTCATCTAATTATGCAATAGGTTGCTTTAGATTATCATTATGTATAGTTTTTAATATGTTTCATGTTAATTTAGTTAAGTTATTTATGTTTTGCTAAAGTCTAAGAGCTATATGTGTAACAAGTCAATAGTGATGAGAAGCCCTAGACTAGTACTATAAATACTTTATGTAACCCTCCAAGGAGGGTGTTGGTTCTCTAGTTATTCATCTTCATTTTATTCACATACAAGAGTTTCTTCCATCCTCTCTTTCTCTCTCTAACTTTCTCTCTCTAAAATTATATGGTTATGTGTTATGAAATGGTGACCTAACACAAATTCTCTACCAAATTTATTAAAGTGTGACCAAAATCAATTCAATTTTGACTTTTTATTGACCAATCATATTGCTTGATTTCGCCTATATGTCAAAATCGAGCTTTCCTATTGGTCCAATTTTTTTTCCACTAAGATTGTTTTGTCAAAAAAACTCCGAAATGATGTAATTCCTTTATTATATAAATAAAATATTGGAAGATGGATTATGTAATACCTTAAAATCCGTTTTCCTAAATTCCTATATTAATTGAATTTTTATCCTAAGTAATTTGAATATTAATAAGAATTAAAACCTTATGTTATACGGAAAATTATTAATATATAAATATAACCTAAGTTTATCTAATTAATTATATTTGTAACTTGCCTAACTGGTCCTAAGCTTAATACACGACACAATTTCAAACTTTCCATACATGTTACATATCAAAAAAAAAAGTGTATATCATTAGAGATATCTTTTCCATTTGTCAGCCTATAATCACTCGTTATTCTCTTTTTTTTTGAACAGCGGGGATTATATTAAAAAGTTAGCAAAAAGCTAACAAAAATTACAAACAAATAGCTAGAAGCGGGTTTTGAAGCCATGCCGACCAGCTAGAACTAATCTTCCTATTTCTATGAATGAAGAAAGAAAAAGAAAGATCAACAATAGAATCTATTAAAACATCTCTACGAGGTCTCTTCAAATCAAACAAACTAGCGTTTTTGAATTTCCAAATCACCCAACATGTGGTCATCACGATAACTTGGAACAGCAAAGTCTTAGTTCTCGAAATAGGAGCATTATCCACCCAAGTGATCATATCGGCCACATTTGAAAAAGTAAGAAAATCTGAGTCACACCATTTACAAATACTTTTCCATATTAGATGAGAAGTGGGACACAAGAAGAAAATATGGTCAGAGTATTCTAATTGAGAGGCACAAATGGAGTATAAAATAGAAGGAACATCGAGACCTTTACGATCCAAATTAACACGTGTAGGGAGCCTGTTCAATCTACACCTCCAAAAGAAGATGTTGACTTTTCTAGGAACGAATCGATTCCATAAGGTCGAAGTTGAGCCAATAGGGAGAATATGATGATCAATGGTGCAACGAGCCTGTTTAACCGGGAATGTAAGATCATGAGCTTCTGACCATATCCATTTGTCCGGAGTTGAAGGCGAAAGTTAGAAACCATGCAGCAAATTCTAAATCACGAGTTGAGAGCTTGAAATGCCACGAAAATTATTATGCCTCCAATTCCAAGACCCACTGTTGTCACTCCATCGATCAGCTACTATGCGATCTTTGTTCAATTCCAAGGAAAACAAATGAGGATAACGTAGTATCAAAGGAGTTTCTCCGATCCAAATCTCTTTCCAAAATTTAGTATGCATTCCGTTGCCCACATGTTTGGAGAAACTATTAAGGAGGATGATGTTTTTATCATGTAAAAAGTTTATAGTTCCCAGGATGTTTTTCCATATACCTTTGCTACGAGATCTAAAACCTGTTGTCCAACCGAGACCGCCTTCTTCACCATAGATAGATTTGACTACATCAACCCAAAGAGCTTGATTGTCATTATAAAACCGCCATATCCATTTGAGAATTAAAGCTTTGTTAAAAGCTTCAAGAGATCCAATGTCTAGGCCACCACTTTCTTTGTGGCCAAGATCATTTTCCATTGGATTCAATGGATCTTCCTTTCGTTAGGTTCACACCCCCAAAAAAATTTCGCTCTAAGGCTCTATAAGTATTTGATTACGATATCAGGCATACGAAAGATGGACATATAATAAATTCCTAAAGAGCCTAGAACTGATTTTAAAAGCGTCGCTCTACCACCAATAGATAGCATTTTCACCTTCCATGATGAAAGTTTCGAAGTGAATCTATCGATAACGGTTTTCCATTTGATATTTCGAGACATATTGGCACCCACCGGGAGGCCCAAATAAACAAAAGGGAATTTACCTGCTTGACAACCTGTAAGTTGAGCATATTCATCTACAGTGTTTGCCGGGACTCCAAGACCGGGTAGATTAGATTTATGAAGATTTATCTGTAATCCGGAAACCAAGTGGAAGCAATGGAGGATATCAATGATGTGAACTATATTATTTCTATTCCATTCACCCAAAAAAATGACGTCATCTGCATAAAACAAATGAGTAAGATGAAGACTAGCATCACCCACCTTGATACCCCGGTATAAACCTGCTGAAACCGCACCTTCTATGGCGACGTGCAAGCCTTCCATAGCTAGAATAAAGAGAAAAGGAGTGACTCCTCCCAAACTAACCAGTTAACCAGGTGTGGTCAACAAGTTAAATCTGAGAGAGGAGAGATCAATTTACGATCCGTTGAAAGCACAGTGTACTCACGGGTCGTTAAGTCCCAACGAGATTGAAATTGTGTTTTGAAACGTTATGGGAATGAATGATTAGGGAATAGTAACCAGATAATGATTTGGATTTGATTTTACACTACTGATTGCTTGAAATTAAGATTATGAAACAATATTAACAAATACAGGAAATCAGATAAACCTAAAATGCAAATGCGTATTGAAAAAGTGGGAATTACACAAAAATAAACTATAGGGAGTGAAAATGAAACTTTTACAAACTTAATATAAAAAGAAAATTTTATAAAAAAGAAAAATATTTTTTTGATTATTTTAATATTTAATATTAATTAAAAACTATTTAGTTACTTATTATTAATATTTAACTTAAACTATTTATAATATAATATTAAATAAAACAAAGAAAATGAAAAACTATTTTTTAAAAATTCTAAAATAACTTAAAAATATTATAAAAACTAAAAATATGTATTTTTGTCTTTTTCTGAATTTAATATTAATTAATTACTAATTACTTATTAATTAACTAATTAAATAATTTAAATTATTAATAATACAAAAAATGACTTAGATAATTATGAAATATTTTATAAAACTAATTAACTAATACAGGAACCTTAAAAAAATATAAAAAGTTTATGAAAACTAGTATTACACTATTTTATTAATTATTTACTTAATTACTAATTAAAAACTATTTAAATTAATTTAATTAAGATAAATAGCAAATGAACAGTAATAATTATGAAAATATTTTCTAAAAATTCTAAATGATTTATAAAACCTAGAAAAATTATAAAAAACTACTGTTGTTAAATAAAATTTAATACAACTATTTATTAACTAATATTACCTAATTATTATTTAATCTAATATTAATTATTAAAAATACTAAATGAAAAGATAAAAATCTATGAAAAATATTACAAATACTACAAGATGTCAGGAAATTATTAAAAATATAAAAATGAAAATTGCTTTTTGAAAAAGCTAAGCAATAAGCCAAATGGCTTAAATAGAAGCTATCACTTTATTAAAAGTGATGATTTTTTGGATTTTCCTTTTGAGAAATGTTTATACACTGAAAATATGGAACTTTTATGAAAAGACTTTTTACAAAACTCAAAAATAAGCACTTTGAGTGCTTATAATTCCCACAGATTTGCTTTTTCAAAGAAAATTGGATTTTTGATAATGCAAAAGCTATGAACAAGCTACATACATGAACACATAAGCTAAACTAGATAGAAACAATCTAATCATACTTGGAATAAGCAAAAACAATGAGATGAGACACACTGATAAGCCACAGATCACAAATAAGCAAAGTCCAAATCACAGAACCAAAACAGGCTTAGGAGCTAACTGCAGCCTTGTGTGAGGCCCACAGGGGTGATCAGAGGTACAAATAGATGGGTGATCTAAAAAGGTGGTTGGGAGAGCTTAAAAATAAGCTAAGGCTCAGGCCCTAGGATCCAATAATGAGCTTATGGGGGGCTTGAGAACTTGGGTGCAATCACTGATTACTCAGTATGTGTTTTGAGGTTAAGGCATAAAACAAGGCAAAATAAGCTAGGGGCAAGGGGTCCTAAGCCTAAAATAAGCATTGAAATGACAAGCTAGCTAGTTAAGGTTCCTAAAAAGCTAATAAGCACAGAGTGGGGTCCACTAATGAACACTGTGCAAGTGTGCAAATATGGGTGTGCAAACTGGGTACAGGGGAGATCTGGGTGCAAACAGGTAAGTTCAAGGGTGCTTATTTATAAGCAAATGGGTTCCAAAGTAAAATTTTCTTTTTGGAAATTGAAAACAAGCAACAAAACTATCAAGAAACACAAATGGTTTGGATTTCCAATTTCTAATAAGGCCTGTGCAAGATCTGGGAGTTTTGTCCAAAATAACAAACTTAAGATTTTTTTTTTGACTTTTTAATTTATGAACAGCTTTGACTTTTATGAAGTTAGGATTGATCCTAATGAGTGATTATGATATGTTAAGTTACAATGAGCCTAAATCTATGAAGTTTAACAATGTTTATAGCTAAATGATAGATTGATGCCTAAGAATCCTAACAGTGCTCAAGGAATTTTAGATTGCAAATGATTTTGACTATTTCTCAAGCAACTACTATTTTTCAAGACTCAAAGGTGCTAAATGAACCTAAATACACATGTAGGAACAACAAGTAGCAATTAAAACACCCTGGTGCTCAGTATATCACACAGATCCAAACACTTCTTAAAACTGCTATTGATATGAATTTCAAAGAGTTTTAAAGTTTTAAGCTACAAACTTGGTTACAGAAGTTGACATATGCTAAATTAAACTGATTTAAGCACAGAGACACTAGATTTAACAACAAGAACCCAGGATTACTTAATGAACTAATTTAACTGTGAAACTTGGAATTTTTAGCAACTATGAAATCCAACAAACAAGCAACTGATTTTAAGTGAGATAATGACTAGAATAAAGCAAACAAACATAAAACATAGAGATAAAAGCTTAAGGCTTATTCTACAGTACTTTTGCAAAGTAAGTGAGATATGAGCTTACAAGTCATTCAAGCTAGAAACTGAGAACCAAGAACCACAAACCAATCCTAAAGGCTTCCACAAACCACTACACCTATGGCCATCCAAAATACACCATGCTCCAGCAATCTACAGTCTTCAACCTGTAATTTTTTATTTTTTCACTGAATTTCTATATTTTTTTGTATTTTTTTTTTGTTTTTGATACTAAGCTGAGTTTTAGGGTTTCTAAAAGCTTATTGAAGCTTTATGGGAGCTTATGTTGCCTAATCAGTCCATGAACATAACTACAAACAACAACTAAGCTTATTGAGAATTTTTGAAATAAAAGTAAATTGCATAAACTGAGATAGGTACTGAAACTTGGAATTGATTGATGAAAAAGTTTTAGGATACAATAGAAACACTGATTACATTACTTGAAAGCTTACAATTACACTAGAATTTGAAAAATTAACTATTCGACATACATAAACTAAAATTATACTATATCTCCTTCCTTGCTCTATCTTGTTCCTTTTATAGAGGTCTTTTAGGGTTTTTGTGATCTTCTGAGCAAATCCCATCATAAATCTGAGCCATTGGATGATTAAAACATGATCTGAGCCCTTGAATTGTTTTGGCGCCAAAAAGAGATATAGCAATTTGCTCTGATAACTTGCAAGGGGGGGGGGCAGCATTTATTGTAGTGGGTTAGTTAGGTGAAGGTGGGCTGGTTTGGGCGGTGGAAGAAGTGGGAGTGAGGTGGTGAGGTGATGGTGAACAGACAAGTGGTGTGGGGGAGGGAAGAAGACGTGGGTTTGACTATTTGACTGGGGGTTGGGATTATTATAAAAAAGGGTAATGGGCTAGGGTGTGTTGGGCCTGGAAAGAAAAGGGCCAAAGGGTGAAAAGGGTTAGACTGTTTTTATGTTTGGGTTTGTTTTTGGATTTTGGGTTTAGAGTAAAAAGGATCCGTTTGGTTTGTAAGGTTATAAAGCCCAAGGACTAAATATGTAATATGCTGTTTTTCCAGGGACTGAAGTTGAAAACTTTCCAAACTCATCAAAAGGGTTATTCTTGCCAAGGTTAAATAGTATAAGGACCACTTTTGATAATTTCCAATTTTTGAATCTCCAAGGACCTGTTTTGCCAATTTGTGAAACTTCAGGGACCAAACTTGTAATTTCTCCAAACTTTTCACCCAATGATTATTTTTGCCAAAGTTTCATAGTACAAGGACCATAATTGTAATTTTCCAAAAGATTTTAATCTTATGGGCTATTTCTGACACTTTTGCAAAGTTCAGGGACTAAACTTGTAAACTTTTGAAACATTTCATCAAAGGACTAATTATGACAACTTGTGATTTTCTAAGGACTTTGGTTTACTTTTCTTTCAAAATTAATGCCCAGGGACTATATTTGACAAGTTTTGAAAGTTGAGGGACTGAAACTACCAATTGTGCAAACTTTGTTTGTTTTTCATTTGTTTTCAAACATTTTGCATCTAAAACATATAACCATATGATTTTGAGTAGCCATCTAAAACATATAACCATCTAAAACATATAACCATATCATTTTAAAAGGAGTGATAGCTTCTCTTTACCAAAAGCCATTACTTCTGGAGTAGCCAAATGTTTCAGTTCAAGTAAGAACTATGGTACACTGATAACCATATGATTTTGAGCAAACCATCAGCTGTCAATGGATTTGATTTGTCTTTACCAAAAGCCGTTTGCTTCTGGACTAGCCAACTCTTCACGATTCAAAGATGTGGTGAGCTGAATACCATACAATATTTGGCAAATTGCAAGCCGTAAACGGATTTGATATATCTTTACCGGGAGCCGTTTGCTTCCGGATTAGCCAGACCTTATGTTGATAAGACATGGTGGACTGATAACCATTTGTCATGTTAGTGCAAAGCACTCACACCAGAAAAAAAATTGGTCAAAATGGGGGTATTAAGGCATTTAGATGGTAAAAATGTGATCAAATTCGCCAGAATTTCCCCTCCCCCCACACTAGAATTAAATATTGCCCTCGATATTCAAAGTCCCGGCCATTATGCAAAATAGTATAAGGACCACTTTTGATAATTTCCAATTTTTGAATCTCCAAGGACCTGTTTTGCCAACTTGTGAAACTTCAGGGACCAAACTTGTAATTTCTCCAAACTTTTCACCCAATGATTATTTTTGCCAAAGTTTTATAGTACAAGGACCATAATTGTAATTTTCTAAAAGATTTTAATCCCAGGGGCTATTTTTGACACTTTTGCAAAGTTCAGGGACTAAACTTGTAAACTTTTGAAACTTTTCATCAAAGGACTAATTATGACAACTTGTGATTTTCTAAGGACTTTGGTTTACTTTTCTTTCAAAATTAATGCCCAGGGACTAGATTTGACAAGTTTTGAAAGTTGAGGGACTGAAACTACCAATTGTGCAAACTTTGTTTGTTTTTCATTTGTTTTCAAACATTTTGCATCTAAAACATATAAAACATAACCCTAGGATATTTTCAGTATTTTGATGCATATTTGGGTGTTTTTGGATGTTTTGGCAGTTCAGATGAGACCAAAAATGATGAGTATTTACACACTCATCAATCCCCCACACTAAAATATTCTAGTCCCTAGCAATCTTTTATGAAGACTTAATGGATTTGATGCCTCTTTACCAAAAGCCATTACTTCTGGAGTAGCCAAATGTTTCAGTTCAAGTAAGAACTATGGTACACTGATAACCATATGATTTTGAGCAAACCATCAGCTGTCAACGGATTTGATTTGTCTTTACCAAAAGCCGTTTGCTTCTGGACTAGCCAACTCTTCACGATTCAAAGATGTGGTGAGCTGAATACCATACAATATTTGGCAAATTGCAAGCCGTAAACGGATTTGATATATCTTTACCGGGAGCCGTTTGCGTCCGGATTAGCCAGACCTTATGTGAATAAGACATTGTGGACTGATAACCATTTGTCGTGTTAGTGCAAAGCACTCACACCAGAAGAAAAAAAATTTGGTCAAAATGGGGGTATTAAGGCATTTAGATGGTAAAAATGTGATCAAATTCGCCAGAATTCCCCCCCCCCACACTAGAATTGAATATTGCCCTCGATATTCAAAGTCCCGGCCATTATGCTGATACTTTGAGATGTAAAAAATTAGAATTTAGGCAAGTGTGGGAACCAAAGTTGATAAATAAGCTATAAAGCTAAAGCTTCTTAAATAGAAGCTATCACTGCTTTTAAAATGATGATGATTTTTTTTATTTTATTTTTTTATTATTATTTTTTTTTAAGATATGTACATGCAGGGGCATCTCCCCCACACTTGGGTGTTAGAAAGTAGAAAGAAGTCAGAAACACGGGTGAAAACCCATGGCATGCTAATTTTTGATCACCGAGTCACTAGCTTGACTCGATCCCCGCATTCATTGGTTCATGGGGAAAGTTTGGAGATCCGGGACAACCATGAGTGGTATGTCCTCTCCAAAGTAGTGCTTTAGCCGATGACCATTCACTTTGAAATTTGGACCGTCGGGTTGAGATAACTCAACGGTACCATATGGATAAAATTTTGCAACGGTGAATGGTCCAGTCCAGCGGGTTTTGAGTTTTCCCGAGAAGATCTTTAACCGAGAATTGAAAAGAAGGACTCGATCACCAACGTTGAAAACGCAGTTTTTTATCTTTGAGTCATGAATCTTCTTTGTCTTTTCTTTGTAGATCAAAGAATTCTCGTATGCCTGATCACGAAGTTCATTTAATTCATTCATCTGAACTTTACGGTGATCACCCGCTGTCTGGAGATCGAAGTTAGCATGTTTCAAGGCCCAGTAGGCTTTGTGCTCAAGCTCAATCGGTAGATGACACGCCTTTCCGTATACAAGCTTGTACGGAGTATACCCGATGGGTGTTTTATAAGCTGTACGGAAGGCCCAGAGTGCATCATCTAGTTTATCCGACCAAGAGGTACGGTTTTCACCTACGGTACCATATGTNACTCGATCACCAACGTTGAAAACGCGGTTTTTTATCTTTGAGTCATGAATCTTCTTTGTCTATTCTTTGTAGATCAAAGAATTCTCGTATGCCTGATCACGAAGTTCATTTAATTCATTCATCTGAACTTTACGGTGATCACCCGCTGTCTGGAGATCGAAGTTAGCATGTTTCAAGGCCCAATAGGCTTTGTGCTCAAGCTCAATTAGTAGATGACACGCCTTTCCGTATACAAGCTTGTACGAAGTATACCCGATGGGTGTTTTGTAAGCTGAACGGAAGGCCCAGACTGCATCATCTAGTTTATCCGACCAAGAGGTACGGTTTTCACCTACGGTACCATATGTTTTGTTTTTCGTTGCCCCAAGACCGCACCTATAGCAAAATCACGTGCATCGCACATGAGTTCAAAAGGCAGGTCCCAATCGGGGGAAACTAAGATCGGTGCTTCGGTGAGCTTTTTCTGGAGAGTTTGAAAAGCTTCGATGCACTCGGGAGAGAAGATGAAAGGAGAATATTTTACAAGAAGATGTGTCAAGGGCCGGGCGATTTTAGAAAAATCTTGTATGAATCTACGGTAGAATCCGGCATGACCTAGGAAACTCATGACACCTTTGACTGTGGTGGGATGAGGTAGTTTAGCAATGACATCGACTTTAGCTCTATCGACCTCAATCCCGTTCTTAGAAATCTTATGGCCGAGGACAATGCCTTCTTTGACCATAAAGTGACTCTTCTCCCAATTTAGACAAAGATTGGTGTCTTCACACCGTTTGAGCATGTTATCTAAATGGGAGAGACATGATTGGAAAGAATTCCCAATGACCGAGAAATCATCCATAAAGACCTCCATAGTTTTCCTGATCATGTCGTGGAATATGGCCATCATACACCTTTGGAACGTGCCTGGAGCATTACATAAGCCAAAAGGCATACGTCGGTAGGCAAAAGTTCCGTAGGGGCATGTAAAGGTAGTCTTTTCTTGATCCTTCGGATCAATGGGAATCTGGAAGTAACCCGAGAAACCGTCTAGGAAACAATAGTACTCGTTTCCCGCTAATCTTTCGAGCATTTGGTCCATGAAGGGTAGAGGAAAATGGTCTTTACGGGTGGCGTCATTCAACTTTCGATAGTCAATGCACACTCTCCATCCCGTAACCAATCGAGTTGGAATCAACTCGTTTTCTTCATTTGTGACAATAGTAATGCCACCCTTTTTAGGAACGCAATGAATGGGGCTAACCCAAGGACTGTTAGAGATAGGGTAAATCAATCCGGCATCAAGAAGTTTGATAACCTCGTGAATTTTTGGATTAACTCTTCTCTGTTGTTGAACTGCTGGTTTAAAGTCATCTTCCATTAAGATTTTATGAGTACTGAATTCAGGGTTAATACCCTTGATGTCGGAGAGTTTCCAAGCAATTGCTTGCTTGTGTGACTTCAGAACCTTTATGAGAGCAGCTTTTTCCTCATCTTTTAAGTCTTTAGCAATTATAACGGGTAATTTATCATCACCCTCCAGAAATGCGTACTCGAGATGAGGTGGTAAGTACTTAAGTTCGACCTCAGGAAAATCAGCAGTTTTCTCAACAGACTTGATTTCCTCGTTATGAAGTTTTTGTGGAAGAACAGGAGGAGGAGAGGGATCTTCATTCAACAGTTTCTCAAGGAGAAGTATATCCCTGTCCGAGTCAATCTCTGAGTTATCAATCCCCTCGGGAATCAAATCACTTTTGAGAAAGGCTTCTATTTCCTCTAAGATGAAATCACTTCCCTCAAACGGAGTTAGGGAAGGAGAAGAATTAGCAATGATAGGTTGAGAAGAGGGAGTGGGATTGCCACTCAAAGAATTATCGGTGAAACCAAGAATTTCTTGAGAATACTCTTCCGAAGCAATATCGATGACATCGATTCTGTTAATTTTTCTGCGGAGTCATAATGGGAAGAGTATCTCGAAGTCTGATCATAATTGAATGTGATGGCTTCATTACCAACACGTAGAGTGATTTCTTCATCAAAGACATCGATTAAAGCATGGCCCGTTCTTAGGAATCCCCTCCCTAAAATGAGAGGAACCCTCAGGTCTGCATCGAAATCAACAATTACGAAATCTGCCGAAAAATGGAACTTTCCTACATTCACGAACACATCCTCAGCAATACCGAGGGGACGAGATATAGAGCGATCTGCAAGCTCGAGAGTCATGCAGGTAGGAGTAAGTGCCGGAAGAGAAAGTTTCTTCCAGACTGAGTGAGGCATCAGGTTGATGCTTGCACCAAGATCGGCCAAGGCAAAGCATTCAACCATCCCCGGGAAAATGCAAGGAATGAGGAATTTCCCGGGATTTCCCAGCTTTTCGGGAAGCTGTTTCAACAAAACTGCAGAGCAGTTCTCGTTTAACGGAGTTTTTGCCATCTCGAAGAGTTTTTCCTTGTTATTTAACAGATTTTTGATCGTTGATGCAAACTTGGGCATCAGAAGAAGAGCATCCGCGAAGCTAATGTCAAAATGTAATTCTTTAAAAATTTGGAAAAATTTGTCCAGTTGGTGACTAGTTTTTTCGCGGAGCTTTTGATCTTGTAAACGTGATGGATAAGGAATCGAGGGTTTGGGGTTTTGTTTTTCAACGGGATCAACTGGAGGTTCAAAAACAACTCCAGGTTTGGATTTGGGTTTCGCGACCGGGACAACTTGAGGGTGGACGTCATCGGTATCTTCGTTATTAGTAGGAAGTACCGTGTCCGTAGTAACCTCAGGTTCACGTTCCGCTACCTGTGGAGGAAGAGAAGAAGAAGTAGCAGGAGCAATGGGTCCTTTGTATGAAACTCCACTTCGGGTGGTGATCACCTTAACATCGCCCCTCGGGTTAGCGATCGTGTTGCTCGGAAGTGTTCCTGAGCCCGAGGGTCGATCATTTAAAGACTTCTTAAGTTCAGAGATTTGGCTGACCAACAACTTATTCATTTCTTCTTGGGATTTCATGAATTGCTTTAACAACTCGTCAGATGAAGGCCCAGTTGGAACAATGGCTTGAGTTTGATTGTTAGGAACATTTTGAGCACGATTGTTTTGAAAATTTCCTTGATGTTGGTTATTGTTACCCTGAAAATTGTTTCCCTGATGAAAATTACCCTGATTATGAAAATTCCCTTGATTATTATGACCTTGATTTCTTTGAAAATTTCCTTGGTTTTGAAAGCCCTGGTTATGACCGGAATTGAAATTCCCTTGGTTGTTAAAACCTTGGTTCATTCGATTTTGGTTATGATTTTGATGAAAATTTTGGTTCCAGTTTTGAGCATTTTGGTTTTGAGATTGATTAAAACCGGGTGGTCAGAGAAAATTGTTGGAACGATAACTTAAGAGATTACGGTCCCCATGTGGTTGGTAAGAGTTACCCCCGCATTGTAGGAACCTTGAGCAGCATATACGTTCTCGTGAGCGAAGCCACCGGTGGCTGGGCACTCAGTATATGGATGTGGACCACCACATGTTTCACAACTATGACTGATAGCTCTGACTTGATGATTGATGTTCTGATTAGATTGATGCATTCTCAACACAGCAGTGGACAAATCATCCATCTTTTTAGTGAGAGCAGTTATTTCAAAGGAGGCTGGAGTGACAGATTTACATGAATCATTCCTCTCAGCTGAGGAATCCCAGAAATTGTGGTGGGCAGTCATGTTTTCAATGAGATCATAGCACTCCTCGGGGGTCCTTTTCATGAAAGTCCCTCCAGCAGCAGCATTGATCGTGTCACGATGACGAAGAGTCAAACCATTATAGAAAGTATCTATGATGGTGACAAGAAGCATGTTATGATTTGGACATCGATCAATTGCAAGCTTATAGCGTTCCCATGCCTCAAATAAGGACTCATCGGGAAGCTGTCTGAAGTTGCTAATATCATTTCTCAACTTAGTTACCATGGATGGTGGAAAGTATTTTGCTAAGAACTTGGTAACCATTTCATCAAAAGTGTGGATCGAATTCTTCGGGAGACGATCAAACCAGGCAGTAGCATGATGAGTGAGAGAATATGGAAAGAGGTATAAGCGAAGGCCGTCTTCGGTGACACCATTCTGCTTCATACTCTGGGTGACGGTTAAAAATTTATCGAGATGCTTGTTTGCATCGTCACCCGGTAAACCGTGGAACTGACACGAATTCTGGACTTGCTGGATCATGTGGTGCTTGAGTCCAAAATCCGTGGAACTGATAGTGAGTGGTGCAATGGGTCCTCCCCTCCCCTGCATAGTAGGCTGACACAGCTCCTCCATCGTTCGGAGATCAGGAGCTGCATCCCCAGTTTCAGATTTGGGAGGGGGTGGAGGGGGTGGTGGGTCATCGTCAGGCATATTAACGGATATTTCTTCAGCAGCAAGCAATTCAGCTATGCTCTTTTGACGATTCCTTCTGGAATGGGAACGAGTGCGCATGCACTAAAAATATTCACAAGTAAAACAATACCGAGGCAAAACAACAGTGAACTTAAACCAATAACCACAATGTGAATGGCTTCTTTAAAAAAGGTACACCAATCACAAGAGTACAATGGCAAGTTTTTAATCTTTTGTTTGGGAACTTATTAATGGTCATACACCCAGTTGGGTTGTATTCTGCCTTGATTTGCGGTGGTAATATTTTACGTAATTATTATTAACAAGAAAACAAATGTTTTTGGCTTTTCGGGTTGTGTGTGAAAAAACTTGGAAATTATTTTTGGAATCGATTCATTAACCAAAATCATTCCTTTAAGACTACACGCAGGGTGGCAGGAGAGATAGAATGGGTCTCTCTTCGGTTCGCAATTTAATGTCAGAACCTCCGTATTCCACCTGTATAGGTTGTAATCTTAAAGAATCGAAGTAATTTAACTTTACGATTTGTTTTGTTGTTTATGATTTTTTTTGGTGTTGTAAACACTTTAGGAAAGGTGTTAATGACTGTTTTTTGATATGATTAAGATTTTTACAAAAAATTTACAAGTGATGTGATTTGTACAAGGAGGGTTTTGAAAATCACTAAACCTAAACGTTTTTGAAAACACGCAACAACCTCCCCGGCAGCGGCACCAAAATTTGACTCTTCCCAAACTAACCAATTAACCAGGTGTGGTCAACAAGTTAAATCTGAGAGAGGAGAGATCAATTTATGATCCGTTGAAAGCATAGTGTACTCACGGGTCGTTAAGTCCCAACGAGATTGAAATTGTGTTTTGAAACGTTATGGAATGAGTGATTAGGGAATAGTAACCAGATAATGATTTGGATTTGATTTTACACTACTGATTGCTTGGAATTAAGATTATGAAACAATATTAACAAATACAGGAAATCAGATAAACCTAAAATGCAAATGCGTATTGAAAAAGTGAGAATTACACAAAAATAAACTACAGGGGGTGAAAATAAAACTTTTACAAAATTAATATAAAAAGAAAATTTTATAAAAAAGAAAAATATTTTTTTGATTATTTTAATATTTAATATTAATTAAAAACTATTTAGTTACTTATTATTAACATTTAACTTAAACTATTTATAATATAATATTAAATAAAACTAAGAAAATGAAAAACTATTTTTTTAAAATTCTAAAATAACTTAAAAATATTATAAAAACTAAAAATATGTATTTTTGTCTTCTTTTGAATTTAATATTAATTAATTACTAATTACTTATTAATTAACTAATTAACTAATTTAAATTACTAATAATACTAAAAATGACTTAGATAATTATGAAATATTTTATAAAACTAATTAACTAATACAAGAACCTTAAAAAATATAAAAATTTTATAAAAACTAGTATTACACTATTTTATTAATTATTTACTTAATTACTAATTAAAAACTATTTAAACTAATTTAATTAAGATAAATAGCAAATGAACAGTAATCATTATGAAACTATTTTATAAAAATTCTAAATGATTTATAAAACCTAGAAAAATTATAAAAACCTAATGTTGTTAAATAAAATTTAATAAAACTATTTATTAACTAATATTACCTAATTATTATTTAATCTAATATTAATTATTAAAAATACTAAATGAAAAGATAAAAATCTAGGAAAATTACTACAAATAATACAAGATGTCAGGAAATTATTAAAAATATAAAAATGAAAATTGCTTTTTGAAAAAGCTGAGCAATAAGCCAAATGGCTTAAATAGAAGCTATCACTTTATTAAAAGTGATGATTTTTGGATTTTCCTTTTGAGAAATGTTTATACACTGAAAATATGGAACTTTTATGAAAAGAATTTTTACAAAACTCAAAAATAAGCACTTTGAGTGCTTATAATTCCCACATATTTGCTTTTTCAAAGAAAATTGGATTTTTGATAATGCAAAAGCTATGAACAAGCTACATACATGAACAAAGAAGCTAAACTAGATAGAAACAATCTAATCATACTTGGAACAAGCAAAAACAATGAGATGAGACACACTGATAAGCCACAAATCACAAATAAGCAAAGTCCAAATCAGAGAACCAAAACAGGCTTAGGGGCTAACTGCAGCCTTGTGTGGGGCCCATAGGGGTGATCAGAGGGACAAGGAGATGGGTGATATAAAAAAGTGGCTGGGAGAGCTTAAAAATAAGCTAAGGCTCAGGCCCTAGGATCCACTAATGAGCTTATGGGGGGCTTGAGAACTTGGGTGCAATCACTGATTACTCAGTATGTGTTCTGAGGTTAAGGCATAAAACAAGGCAAAATAAGCTAGGGGCAAGGGGTCCTAAGCCAAAAATAAGCAATGAAATGACAAGCTACCTAGTTAAGGTTCCTAAAAAGCTAATAAGCACAAAGTGGGGTCCACTAATGAACACTGTGCAAGTGTGCAAAGATGGGTGTGCAAACTGGGTACAGGGGAGATCTAGGTGCAAACAGGTAAGTTCAAGGGTGCTTATTTATAAGCAAATGGGTTCCAAAGTAAAATTTTCTTTTTGGAAATTGAAAACAAGCAACAAAACTATCAAGAAACACAAATGGTTTGGATTTCCAATTTCTAATAAGGCATGTGCAAGATCTGGGAGTTTTGTCCAAAATAACAGACTTAAGATTTTTTTTTGACTTTTTAATTTATGAACAGCTTTGACTTTTATGAAGTTAGGATTGATCCTAATGAGTGACTATGATATGTTAAATTACAATGAGCCTAAATCTATGAAGTTTAACAATGTTTACAGCTAAATGATAGATTGATGCCTAAGAATCCTAACAGTGCTCAAGGAATTTTAGATTGCAAATGATTTTGACTATTTCTCAAGCAGCTACTGTTTTTCAAGACTCAAAGGTGCTAAATGAACCTAAATAGACATGTAGGAACAACAAGTAGCAATTAAAACACCCTGGTGCTCAGTATATCACATAGATCCAAACACTCCTTAAAACTGCTATTGATATGAAGTGCAAAGAGTTTCAAAGTTTTAAGCTACAAACTTGGTTACAAAAGTTGACATATGCTAAATTAAACTGATTTAAGCACAGAGACACTAGATTTAACAACAAGAACCCAGGATTACTTAATGAACTAATTTAACTGTGAAACTTGGAATTTTTAGCAACTATGAAATCCAACAAACAAGCAACTGATTTTAAGTGAGATAATGACTAGAATAAAGCAAACAAACATAAAACACAGAGATAAAAGCTTAAGGCTTATTCTACAGTACTTTTGCAAAGTAAGTGAGATATGAGCTTACAAGTCATTCAAGCTAGAAACTTAGAACCAAGAACCATAAACCAATCCTAAAGGCTTCCACAAGCCACTACACCCATGGCCATCCAAAATACACCATGCTCCAGCAATCTACAATCTTCAACCTGTAATTTTTTATTTTTTCACTGAATTTTTATTTTTTTTTTGTATTTTTTTTGTTTTTGATACTAAGCTGAGTTTTAGGGTTTCTAAAAGCTTATTGAAGCTTGATGGGAGCATATGTTGCCTAATCAGTCCATGAACATAACTACAAACAACAACTAAGCTTATTGAGAAATTTTGAAATAAAAGTAAATTGCATAAACTGAGAGAGGTACTGAAACTTGGAATTGATTGATGAAAAAGTTTTAGGATACAATAGAAACACTGATTACATTACTTGAAAGCTTACAATTACACTAGAATTTGAAAAATTAACTATTCGACATACATAAACTAAAATTATACTATATCTGCTTCCTTGCTCTATCTTGTTCCTTTTATAGAGGTCTTTTAGGGTTTGTGTGATCTTCTGAGCAAATCCCATCATAAATCTGAGCCATTGGATGATTAAAACATGATCTGAGCCCTTGAATTGTTTTGGCGCCAAAAAGAGATATAGCAATTTGCTCTGATAACTTGCAAGGGGGGGTAGCATTTATTGTAGTGGGTTAGTTAGGTGAAGGTGGGCTGGTTTTGGCGGTGGAACAAGTGGGAGTGAGGTGGTGAGGTGATGGTGAACAGACAAGTGGTGTGGGGGAGGGAAGAAGACGGGGGTTTGACTATTTGACTAGGGGTTGGGATTATTATAAAAAAGGGTAATGGGCTAGGGTGTGTTGGGCCTGGAAAGAAAAGGGCCAAAGGGTGAAAAGGGTTGGACTGTTTTTATGTTTGGGTTTATTTTTGGATTTTGGGTTTAGAGTAAAAAGGATCCGTTTGGTTTGTAAGGTTATAAAGCCCAAGGCTAAATATGTAATATGCTGTTTTTCCAGGGACTGAAGTTGAAAACTTTCCAAACTCATCAAAAGGGTTATTCTTGCCAAGGTTAAATAGTATAAGGACCACTTTTGATAATTTCCAATTTTTGAATCTCCAAGGACCTGATTTGCCAACTTGTGAAACTTCAGGGACCAAACTTGTAATTTCTCCAAACTTTTCACCCAATGATTATTTTTTCCAAAGTTTCATAGTACAAGGACCATAATTGTAATTTTCCAAAAGATTTTAATCCCAGGGGCTATTTTTGACACTTTTGCAAAGTTCAGGGACTAAACTTGTAAACTTTTGAAACTTTTCATCAAAGGACTAATTATGACAACTTGTGATTTTCTAAGGACTTTTGTTTACTTTTCTTTCAAAATTAATGCTCAGGGACTAGATTTGACAAGTTTTGAAAGTTGAGGGACTGAAACTGCCAATTGTGCAAACTTTATTTGTTTTTTATTTATTTTCAAACATTTTGCATCTAAAACATATAAAACACAACCCTGGGATATTTTCAGTATTTTGATGCATATTTGGGTGTTTTTGGATGTTTTGGCAGTTCAGATGAGACCAAAAATGATGAGTATTTACACACTCATCAAGGAGAAAGAGGATCACCTTGCCTTAGACCTCGTTTAATTTGGAATTCTTCTGTTGGGCTACCGTTAAGTAGAATGGAAGAACGAGAAGTGCTAAGACAAGCATGAATCCAACCCCGCCATTTATGAGAAAACACCATAAATTCAAGAATTCTATGAAGATAGTCCCAAGAAAGAGAGTCAAATGCTTTTTCAAAGTCAATTTTAAAAAACATTAGTTTTTTCTTCTTCGTTTTACACCACTCAACCGCTTCATTTACAATAAAAGACTCGTTATTCTCTAGTGATTGATACGAATTACTTTTTGTTTCCAGGATTAGTTTACAAGTTTTCCCCAACCATAATATGAGGCCTTTATTTTCTTATTATAATCGAACCTAAATAAACTCAACAAAAGAAATTCATGGCCTTTACTTTGCTCTCAAGACGAAGGATTCAAGGTGGTTGCTGTTGAGACCAACTCGTGGGGATTAGGATCATCAGAAGAGAGTCCAAATCGATTGTTCATGTCCTTGATTTTGTTGTCTTGTAAGCAACGTTGATGATCGTCCAGGAGTATAGCAGCTAGGTCGGGCATTCGTAGTCGTTGTCTTTGTGTTGTGTCACGTTAACAACCATAAGGTACCATATATCATTCCTGTTTTGAAATCTTTTCTTCATATATGCATAGGTATCATATGTTTAAATTAAAAAACATTGTTGTTTAAATTAAAAAGTTAATGTTTCAAATTTAAATTATATTGCATGTTTGCTAATATATATATATATATATATATATATATATATATATATAACATAACCTATACTAACAGGTTAAATAGTATAGCTCCACAAACTATAATAGCATATATACCACCTATACTACCTATAACGTACTACATACT
>LBNU01034968.1:170002-184868 GCA_014162995.1 Artemisia annua
ATATATATATATATATATATATATATATATATATATATATATATATATATATATATATATATATATATATATATATATATATATATATATATATATATATATATATATATATATATATATATATATATATATATATATATATATATATATATATATATATATATATATATATATATATATATATATATATATATATATATATATATATATATTGCATGATATTTAAACACACAATGTTGTATCTCTTGAAAAGATTTTTTATTTCATTTACATAATATAATAATCTTGAAGCTATTTGTTAATACAAATAAACACATAGAAACTTTATTTTTACTTGACGATTTTTTTACATTTTGCTAATAACAAATATAAAAGCTTATTATGTAAAAATTTGCGTAAACATGGTTTAAACATAGTTATCTTTTAAAGAAAATCACTTAAGGTATGAATGTAAATCTCTAAAATGTGCTTAATGATCAAATATAATTTTATCATACATAATGAATCAAATTCTTGCCTCATTTTAAAAAATCTTGCATAATTCTATGAACATTCATATCATTTTATTTAACTTCATTTTAAATAAAACATTTTATAAAAACAAAATTGACAACTAGCAAAAATCTTTCACTTTGAGGATTAATTCAAATTTATCTTTTATTGAAAGATGGATTAACTATTTTTATAATAATCCAAAAACTAAGAGTAAAGTATCAATTGCATATTTGCATAAAAACTATCATTAACCATTTTTTGGCTTTAAATGTTTAACATTTTAGAAAAGCATCAAACTTGCTTTCTCTAAGTTCATCCCCAAGCATTCTAGAATGGAAAAATTGTAAACATTGGAAACAATGCAAACAAAGGGCGATGAATTTCAATACATGCAGACTTTATGACCTGCATGATTCACGGATCCCTACAGACTCATGGATCATGCGCACGATCCGTGGATATGTGGGACTCCTGAATAGTCATTAGTACAAACAGGACAATTCCCGGCGACTTTTTTCGACTATGCCGACGTCATGACGTCGGCATTTAGTAGATGCCGACCAAACTTAGTCGGCCGGTGTTAGTCGACAATGCCCCGTCGGGACTTACTGTGCCGACGTCATTTCCCGACACTGAGGTGGGACCCACAGCCATTTTCAGTCAAACAAAATAGTTGTTCGACAAATAATATGCCGACGTCAATTCGTCGGTATTTTAATTATAATTAAAAAAAATAATTAACCAATCGGTCAAACAGTCAACGAGTCAAACGGTCAATGCCTTAATATGCCGACGCCACTTCGTCCGGGTTATAAAAGTTCAAATAGTCAATATTTAATTTGCCGAAGCCATGTCGTCGAGGTTATAAATGGTCAAACAAAAAAGTCAAACAAGTCAAACAAGAAAGTCAAAATTATATCTTAAATTGCCGACGACATGGCGTCGGGAATTTTTTATATGCAGGCTGCACAGCAGCAGGTTTCCAGATTTTTTCCGGAAAAAATCTACACAATCCAAACCTGTATACACAATCCAAAGCTCTATACCAACATGCCAATATCCCAACACAACTTGTAACGGCTAAAACACTTATATATAGTCGCAAAACACCCTCAAATACATTAAAACGTTTCAAATTCTACAAAACGGGCGATATCAAGCTGCCAATAGCCCAAAACCTGCTATATCTGCAATCTTCATGTTGCCAAAATGTTAAAGTTTACAATAATAACATACGAATGAGTCAATGGCATACGGATGAACAAAGTCAAGGTGTTAAGTGTTAAAGTGTACAAAATAACCCATACAAATATACCTCACTGCCCCTCGTCATCATCAGAATCACTATCACTTCCCAAGCCTGCCTCGCCACTCCCCGAGCCTGCCTCGCCACTCCCCGAGCCACTCCTACTGCCACTCCCACTCCCCGATCCTGCCTCGCCCACGCCAGTCCCACTACCCGAGCCTACCTCGGTTTGAGACTCCATCTGGGTCATCAACTGGACCCACAGATTACTTTCATAATTGCATTAAGTTGGAGCTTAGTTTGCTTAGATTCTTCTTCAACTTCTTTGATCTTCTTATCTTTTTCGGCAAACCTTTCAATCTCGGGTGTGGTGTACGAATCGGAAGACGGCATTGGTAACCTTGTCTTGCCAGTACCTGCTAACACCCCACCCTTACCAGCTATATACCCCCGCTACTTGCCCTTTAAAACCTTGGCAAGTATCTCTTCTTCTGTGTAGGCTCTCCCAATAGGCGTGTTAGCTCCCAGATCCCGTAGTGCGCACATCTCTTCCTATGTAATTCAAAAAAATTGATAAAATTAATATAAAATAAAAATTAAATAAAAAACAAATAAAATAAAATAAAATAATAAAAATAAAACGGTACTTACGTATTCAACACGAGCCTCGTCCTTCAACCATACACCTTTCTTGCAACACTGGTCGTAAAAGCTCTTTATTAGGGAGGGGTACTGACACATGCATATAAGGTGAAACAAATTAAAAACGACAAATCAAACACCATATATAATGAGCAATATGTAAAATAATCATAATGTGTCTTACGTATTCGTGGCGAGACGCAGCCAACGACCGAGATCCGTGGCGGCTAGTGTTCTTGTTCTTCTCCCTGTTTTCCTTGTTGATTTTGGCCCTCTTGGCGTGCTTGTCATTGAGGTAGAGCTCAATATGCTTCTCCCACACAGACTGCTCCATGTTCGAAGGAGGGTTCCTAACACATAATAACAAAAGCAGAAAAATAACATATATCAATTGCTAACATATTAAAAAAATTGACAAATATAAATTAACAATATAAAAAATTTACTTTCGTATCTCATCCACCTTCTCAGCCCCACCTGGTATAGTCCAGTGATCTTGCTTGACATCGTACTTGTTGTCCCTGTAGCGACCTGTGAGATAATCGTTGATGCCGTCTTTGATGGTCTTCCACCGGGGTGTACGCATGTGGGACTTCAGATCAAACATTTGCTACAATAAAATATAACTAAAATAAATTTTAAAAAATTAACAAATTTTTTATTTTTGTTATTTTTTTGATATTTGTTATTTTTTTTTTTAAATATGTTAGTTAANTTGGCAAGTATCTCTTCTTCTGTGTAGGCTCTCCCAATAGGCGTGTTAGCTCCCAGATCCCGTAGTGCGCACATCTCTTCCTATGTAATTCAAAAAAATTGATAAAATTAATATAAAATAAAAATTAAATAAAAAACAAATAAAATAAAATAAAATAATAAAAATAAAACGGTACTTACGTATTCAACACGAGCCTCGTCCTTCAACCATACACCTTTCTTGCAACACTGGTCGTAAAAGCTCTTTATTAGGGAGGGGTACTGACACATGCATATAAGGTGAAACAAATTAAAAACGACAAATCAAACACCATATATAATGAGCAATATGTAAAATAATCATAATGTGTCTTACGTATTCGTGGCGAGACGCAGCCAACGACCGAGATCCGTGGCGGCTAGTGTTCTTGTTCTTCTCCCTGTTTTCCTTGTTGATTTTGGCCCTCTTGGCGTGCTTGTCATTGAGGTAGAGCTCAATATGCTTCTCCCACACAGACTGCTCCATGTTCGAAGGAGGGTTCCTAACACATAATAACAAAAGCAGAAAAATAACATATATCAATTGCTAACATATTAAAAAAATTGACAAATATAAATTAACAATATAAAAAATTTACTTTCGTATCTCATCCACCTTCTCAGCCCCACCTGGTATAGTCCAGTGATCTTGCTTGACATCGTACTTGTTGTCCCTGTAGCGACCTGTGAGATAATCGTTGATGCCGTCTTTGATGGTCTTCCACCGGGGTGTACGCATGTGGGACTTCAGATCAAACATTTGCTACAATAAAATATAACTAAAATAAATTTTAAAAAATTAACAAATTTTTTATTTTTGTTATTTTTTTGATATTTGTTATTTTTTTTTTTAAATATGTTAGTTAATATGTATATATTTGTTAACTAATATATATACATATAAATAAATAAATAATTTTGTTAACTATTTTTTTTATATTTGTTAATTTTTTGATATTTGTTAACTAATATATATAGATAAATAAATAAACAAAGTTAAATAAATATACACATTAAAATATATAAACTGATGAGGCGAAAAGTGTTACGCTTTTAGGGGGTCATTTAATCCCTAAATCGTTATTTTATGATCAAATATTGCCTTAAATCGTTCCTTTTGTCATTTTAGGTACTTTCAGGAGGAATTCTCAAAAACATTGCATTTTGGACGTTTTTGGAGCATAAAAGTGAAGAAAACGACAAAGTCTCAAATCAAGCTGGAATTCCTACCAGACGGTGTCAGGCTTTGATGCTGACGCCGTCACCTTAAGATAAAAGAGTGGTGTTGGGGTATAAATGTTGAAGCACTGCTGGACATCAAATTACTGCTTAAGTATATAAGTCAAAGTACTGCTCAAGATCAAAGTACTGCTCGTTGAATAAAGTCAAAGTACTGCAAAGGATTAAAAGACTGACGACATGCAAAGATTAGATTAGGAATATTATGTAAATTCTAAAATATTCTAAAGTTAGAATTAGTTTACTTGTCGTTCAAGTATTGTAAACCGACTAGGGTTTTCCTTGTGTCTATAAAAGGATCCCTAGGTCAATATTAAAGATATACGATTTTAGAGAAAAGCTAAAGTTCGATATTAGAGATATTAGGGTTGTTTGTGAGTCTGTATTCGATTAGCAGATTCAAGGTGTTAATATAATCGTTGAAGTTTGTTATTCTTCTTAGCTTTGTTAAGTAAATTCCGCATACTTAAACAGAGTAATTCAGTGTTTCATTATTTGTAGTTTAGGATTTATCCAAGACTGCTAAACCCCTAACAAGCTATATAAGATAGTTTGGTCAGAGTATAACGATCCAACAAGTGGTATCAGAGCTTGTGTGGAAACTCTGATTAAGAAGAAACCCTAAACCAAACCGATTTTCTAAACCAACCCTACAAGATGTCGACACCTGAACCTACACCAATGCCATCCATCACCACTGTCCAAATTCCTATAGTCAAGAAGGGTGAATATGATCTATGGAGCATGAAGATGAGGCAGTACATTGCTATCACTGACTCTGCGCTCTGGGATATCATTGTCAATGGCAATCAAGTTCTTGAAGAACCTGTAGAAGTTGAGGGACAACCCAAACCACCTCAGCCACAACTATCTGCTACTGTGAAAAGGAATCAAGAAAAAGCTCTCAACATACTGTTGGCTGCTATACCTGATGGTCACCTGCTAAAGTTTCACAATGCTAAGGGTGCAAAACAATTATGGGCTGCTATCAAGACAAGATTTGGAGGTAATGATGCTTCCAAGAAGATGCACAGAAGTGTGTTGAAGCAGCAGTTTGAAACCTTTACTGTTGGAGAAAGAGAAGGGCTTGATGCTGCTTATGAGAGATTTCAAAATCTTCTCAGCATGCTAGAGATACATGGTGTAGATGTATCTACTGAAGATGCAAACTTGAAGTTCCTAAGGAGTCTACCATCTATCTGGCATGTCATTGCTACTATGATCAGAGGTCAACCAGATTTGGCTACTATGGACTTTGATGATCTCTACAATAACTTGAAGGTGTATGAGCATGAGATGAATGGTAAATCTGGTTCAACCTCACACTATATTGCTTTTGTGTCATCTGCAAAAACAAGCAGTACTTCCACTAAAAGTACTGCTTATCCTGTACAAAGTACTGTTGGTGATGTTTACACAACTATGTCCACTACCACTTCACCACCCTCAAACAACATCAATTGTGATGATGTTGTGTGCTCATTCTTTGCTCAGCAAGCCACTTTACCTGTTATCTATGAAGAAGATCTGCTACAGATTGAAGAAGATGATCTTGAAGAAATTGACATCAGATGGCAAGTTGCTATGATTACTGCTAGGATCAAGAAGTTCATGAAGAAAACAGGAAGAGGCATTGATTTCAAAGCCAAACAGGGTATAGCATTTGATAAGTCTAAGATTGAATGCTTTAATTGTCAAAGGACTGGACACTTTGCAAGGGAATGCAAGTTTGCTAAGTATCAAGCAAACAGGATGATTGAGAAACCCAAGGTTGAAATCAAGGAAGTTCCTGAACCAAAACCAAAAGCTTTAGTGGCACAAGAAAATCTATCAGAGGTTGACTGGAGTACTGAATTTGATGATGAACCAGTCACTCTGTCTATGGTTGCAATGGAAGAATTTGATTGGAGCACAGCTTTTGACGAGGAACCAGGATGTCTTGCTTTGGATTCCCTGAAGATCTTGGAGGCTTTGATTGGAGCATGGAAAGTGAAGATGAACCTGTTCTGCTGGCTTTGGTTGCTACTTCACCTACTTCACCTACTGCTACTGAGGTATGCTCTAAGTGTAATAATGTTTATCAAAAGCTACTTAATGACTATGTGTCTGAAAGAGATAAACATAATAAAGCTAGGACTGAAGTGCTTGGTTATCAATTGACTTTAGAGTCAATGGAAGCCAAAATAATAACACATGAAAACAATGAAGTAGCTTGGGCAGAACAATATAAGCAACAGGATTATCAATTAAAACTAAGTGAATGGAAGTTAGGATGTAAGGTGTCTGAATTAGAAAAGATGACTAAAGAAAGAGATGCTTTGTTAGATAAACTTGCTAGTTGGAAAGAAGCTGGTCTTACACATGCTAGTTTTTGTGAAAAACAAAGAAGAGCACATATTAAAACAGGACTAGGTTATGGTGTTGAGTATAGTAGTTCAGAAGAGAACCCAACTAGTGATAAGGAACAAGAAAGTTCAGAGGAACTCTCAACTAGTGAATTTGAAACTTGCTCAGAAGAAAACAGATCTAGTAGTGAGGAACCCATAAGCCCAACACCTCCTGAATTTAAGAAAGATGAGGGGTATCATGCAGTTCCTCATGCCATTGGAAGTTTTCAACCACCTAGGAAAGATGTTTCTTGTTATGGAGTAGACAATCTAGAGTTTAGGAATAAACTTAAGGGTCAATCTAATCCAAGTTCATCTGAAGAAAAAGTTGAGATTCCTAAGGATGCTACACATAAAAGGAATGCTAGGAATGCAAACAATGATAAAAGATTTTCTAAAGTTTTTCCAAAACCAGCAGTATTCTCAAACTTTTCTCAAAGAACTGCTAGTCACTCAGCAGTACTTTCACAAAATACTTTTCAAAATACTGCTAACTTTAAAAATTCTTTTAATCATTCACCTAGAGGTCATACTGGTCTTGGCTATAAACCTCAAAGAACAGGATTTGGGTCAATGAATCAAAAATTATGCTTTGTTTGTTATAGTCCTAATCACTTGATAAAAGATTGTAACTTACATTCAGATTACTTAAGTCAATACCCAAAGACTAAATCTGCTCAACATAGGCCAACAGAGACAAAACCAGTTTCACACAAACCAGTTTGGAATTATTCAAATAGGGTCAACCATAGTAATTTCACAAAAACCTATAGGTACCCTCAACAGAAAAGATCTTTTTCCAAACAACCAGTACCTTCAGGTCACACTTTTCAAGGTACTTGTAAGCCAAAAACAGTATTCTCTCAAAGTACTGTTAGGAGATTTTCACCCAATCAAGGTACTGCTGATAAAAGGCCTTACAGAAGAGTCCCTAAACCACAGACCTCAACACAAAAAGTTAAAACAATGTGGGTTAAGAAGGAAAGTACTGCTGGGGACCAACCAGTACTTTCAGAATGTATGGGTGGAAAGAAACATATTGCTGAAAAAGAAAGTTGTTTTTCTAACAAAGATCAAGTTTTAAAACATAAGAAAGTAATTGATCATGTTCACAAAAACAGTGGAAATTACATACTTAAAGATTTTAAGTATGTGACTCCACAAGGGGAACACAAGTCAGTAATGGCTTGGGTTCCTAAAAGAAACTAACTTTCTTATTATTGTGCAGGGCAACCCAGAAGAGGAGCTTAAAGATCATTTAATTGTTGATAGTGGTTGCTCTGGAAGCATGACAGGAGAAAAGGAGATTCTGTCAGATTTTAGGCCATACTTTGGAGGAAAAGTTGCTTTTGGGGATGATGCTACTGGAGGAAGAATTACTGGAAAAGGAACTATCAAGACAGGAAAGATTGATTTTGAAAATGTTCGTTATGTGAAAGAGCTCAAGTTCAATCTCTTATCAGTTTCTCAGATATGTGACAAGAAGTACCCTGTGTTGTTCACTGATACAGAGTGTCTTATTCTATCCCCTGAGTTTAAGTTTGAGGATGAAAACTTGGTGATTTTGAGGGCACCAAGACACAATGATGTGTATAGTATTGATATGAAGAATATTATCTCCTCTGAGAAAGCTACATGTTTGATAGCAAAGGCAACACTTGAAGAAGCACATCTATGGCACAGAAGACTAGGTCATGTGAATTTCAAGAACATCAACAAGCTGGTCAAAGGCAACTTGGTTAGAGGTTTACCTTCCAAAACTTTCAAGACTGATCATTCATGTTTAGCTTGCAAGAAAGGTAAACAGCATAAAGCTTCATGTAAGAAGCTTGGGGAAAGAACAGTTAGAGAACCTTTGGAGCTGTTGCATATGGATTTATTTGGACCTGTTTCTGTTTCAAGCCTTAACAAGAAGAAGTACTGCTTAGTTGTGACAGATGATTGCAGTCGTTTTAGTTGGGTCTTTTTCTTGGGATTTAAAGATGAAACTTTTGATGCTATTCATGATTTAATAATATCCCTGGAAAATCAATTAAGACTCAAGGTTAGAGGTATTAGATGTGATAATGGGACTGAATTCAAGAACAAGCTTATGGATGATTTTTGTGCCAACAAAGGAATCAAGAGGGAGTTTAGCATTGCTAGAACTCCTCAGCAGAATGGAGTTGCAGAAAGGAAGAACAGAACCTTGATAGAAGCAGCAAGAACAATGCTTGCAGATTCTCTCTTACCTATTCAGTTTTGGGCTGAAGCAGTAAGTGCTGCTTGCTATATTTTGAATAGAGTGTCTATCACCAAACCTCAGATGAAGACACCCTATGAATTACTAATGGGCAGGAAACCTAGTATAAGCTTTATGAAGCCTTTTGGATGTCCTCTTACTATCCTTAATACCATTGATAACTTGGGAAAGTTTGATGGCAAGTCTGATGAAGGATATCTTTTGGGTTATTCTACAAATAGTAAAGGTTTTCGAGTATATAATAAGGTTACAAAGAAGGTTCAAGACTGTCTCCATGTTGAATTACTTGAAGATCAGACAAACCAAAGAGGTAAAGGTCCTGATTAGATGTTTGACCTTGATGTATTGACTCCTTCCATGAACTATGTGCCTGTTAGGGAGGAGAATCAAGTTGTTCATTCATTCAGAAGAAGATTCACAATTCATAGTTCATGGTGTTAATGCAAGTTCTACAGCTGTTCCAGATACAGAGTCTATTCCTGTTAACAAGAAGCAAAGTACTGTTGAAAAACAAAGTACTGATGATTCAACTCCCATAATCTCAGATGAAGATCAAGCCATTCAAGATGAACTCAATAGGATGCTTTTTCAAGAAACACTTGCAAAGTCCTATGAGGATGAACAAAGACGAGCTTATGAAGCAGAGAAGACAAAGGGAAAATCTAAAAATTCATCTGACAGTACTTTAGACAACAGCACTTTGGATCCCAGTACTTTGGATCAAAGTACTGCTGCTCCATTTGAAAGTGCTTCTGGGGGGGTTAATTCAAACACTTGGACAAATACTGATGATTGGCCTGGTTCATCCATGCCTCCTTTTGAAGAATCAGATGATGAGCTGCAAGATGATGGAATTTTCTCTCAACAAGGTCCTGATTTCACAAATTTGGAAGATGATCTTATTGTACCATCTACTCACACTTCAAGAGTACATAAGAATCATCCTACAAATAAGATTATTGGTTCTCCTACTTCTGGTGTTCTTACAAGGTCTAAAGCTAAAAATACCATCAAGCCTCATAATGCTTTGCTTAGCTTTGTTTATAAACAAAACAGGATGTACCATAAGGATCAACAGACTTGTTTGTTTGCTTGTTTCATCTCTCAAGAAGAACCCAAGAATATAGCTCAAGCTTTAACTAAAGAAAGTTGGGTTGAAGCTATGCAAGAAGAACTTCTACAGTTAAAGCTTCAAGAAGTTTGGGTCTTATGTGATTTACCTGATGGCATGAAGGTAATTGGTACAAGATGGGTCTTCAGAGTCAAAAGAGATGAAAGAGGTAATGTCATCAAGAACAAAGCAAGATTGGTTGCACAAGGATATGGACAAGAAGAAGGAGTGGATTATGATGAAGTATTTGCTCCTGTAGCAAGAATTGAAGCAATCAGACTAATCCTTGCCTTTGCCTCTTATATGAGATTTCCAGTCTATCAAATGGATGTCAAGAGTGCCTTTCTTTATGGCAAGATTACAGAAGAGGTCTATGTTAAACAACCTCCTGGTTTTGAAGATCCTGAACATCCCAACAAAGTCTACAAAGTTGTCAAAGCATTGTATGGTCTTCATCAAGACCCTAGAGCTTGGTATGAAAGACTCTCAAATATTCTGTTACAACATGGTTATAGGAGAGGAGCTATTGATAAGACTTTGTTCATAAAAAGAGACAAAAAGTATATCATGCTTGTTCAAGTGTATGTGGATAATATTATCTTTGGAGCTACAAAACAGTCCATGGTGAAAGAGTTTGAAGAACTTATGCAAAAAGAATTTCAAATGAGTTCAATGGGTGAGTTAACTTTATTTTGGGGCTTCAAGTTAAACAGTCAAGTACTGGTATCTTCATAAGGCAAGATAAGTATGTCACTGACATTCTTAAGAAGTTTAATCTCAATTCTATCAAGCCAGTCACTACACCCATTAAATTTCAAATTCACTTGGTAAAGATGAAGATGGAAAACCAGTGGAAGTCAAGCTTTACAGATCTATGGTTGGGTGTCTCATGTACTTAACTGCATCAAGACCTGATATCATGTTTGCTGTTTGTCTATGTGCAAGATATCAAGTTTCACCCAAGGTTTCTCATATGAATGTTGTACAAAGAATCTTTGCCTATCTCAAGCATCAACCTAAGTTAGGATTGTGGTATCCTAAGGAGTCCCCTTTTCACTTGGAAGCTTTTTCAGATAGTGATTATGCTGGAGATAATTTTGATAGAAGATCAACCACTGGTGGATGCCAATATCTTGGAAGAAGATTAGTCTCTTGGCAATGTAAGAAACAAACAATTGCAGCAACCTCATCTACTGAAGCAGAATATGTTGCAGCTGCAAGTTGTTGTGGACAAGTACTGTGGATGCAAAATCAACTCTTGGACTATGGATTCAATTTCAAGAATACTCCTATCAACATTGATAATGAGAGTACTATTTGTATTGTGAAGAATCCAGTTTATCATTCCAAGACTAAGCACATTCAGATTAGGCATCATTTTATTCGAGATTGTTATGAGCACAGATTGATTAATGTTGTCAAGATTCATACAGATGATAATGTAGCAGATTTACTCACAAAAGGCTTTGATGTTTCAAGATTCAAGCATTTGGTGGTAAGTATTGGTATGATCAATTTTTAGGCTATTTTTGAGGGGAGGCATTAATAGTTATTCATATTTTGAGGGGAGGCTACATATATCATTCAAAAGAAAAGAACTTTTATTCATTAAAAGTTAAAGTACATTCATCTTCAAGACCACAGTCATTACATCAACAGAGATACATGATCAAGCAAACCTACATCAATCCTACTCAACCTACAACCTACATAAACTACTCCATAGGCTTTTTCCCTTTGCCCTGGTAGTTGTGTTTTGCCTTCTGAGCTTTCTTTCTCTTTTCATCAAAAGAGGCTTGCATTTTTGGACAAGATAGGAAAAGCACTTGTTTTGGAGGACGTTCTGGTCTTGCTGGCTTCTCTTCTGAGCATTCTTGAGCAGGCCATTTCATGTTCTTCATAGCAGTCTCCAAAGCTTGAGTCAAAGCTTGTGGCAGTTCTTTGGATAGTGTTGTAGCTGGAGCAGCAGTTGGTGCCTTTCTCTTAGAGTTTCTCTGGTTTGAGCTTGATGCAGTTGGAGGAAAGTAATCACTCCATCCTGGCTTTGAGTCTGAATCAGAATCAGAGTCAAAATTAAACTCAATCTCTGTGTCACTAGAGTCATCAGATGAGATATAAACCAATGGAAAGTTGCTCATGGTGAAGTTATGGTTTTGAAAGATGAAGATAAGTTTTTGAAGCTGTTATGTTTTTGTGATGAAGTAAAGTGTGTATGAAGAGTCTTTTTTATAGGCAAATGGGTTTTGGATGCTGAAAGTATTGTTCAATGGCTATAATGAAGGTACTGCTTTGCTGACGTTGGAAGTACTGGTACTATTTCAACGGTAACAAAAGTGTGGTAAAATATTATTTTTTTTGGAAAGGAATAAGGGCTAAAAATAACGGTTTGCGCATTTATTGGGATTCGATTTTTTAAATCTTACCCATATATACTTAACCCTACCGGATTATTCTCTTTCCTTATAACTAACATCCCACTTTTCATAAACATAACCCTCGCCGCTCTCTTACTTACTGAATCATACAACAATGGCTCGTTCCACTTGTAATCGTCACAATATGGTAGCCAACTTGGATAGAACGGAATTGAATGTTGATTTTCATGATATAATTGATTTTCTCACTGGGTCGTCAATCAATTATGCTATCTTGGTCAATCCGATGTTATTGGACCATGGATTCAAGAGTTTTGGGCTACTGCTAAAGCTGGATGGGAGGAGATGGATGTTTGGTTTATTACAGCTAAGGTTGCTGGGCGTAATATTAGAATTACAGAGGATACTATAAGAACAGACCTTCAGTTTAATGATGAAGAAGGTACTGCTTGTTTTGCTAAAGAGGTACTTTGGGATACACTTAGGGATATTGGATATGAGGGTTCACTTCGTAAGCTAACCTTTGACAAACCCTTATTCAGTTCACATTGGAAATATTTGATCCATGTCCTACTTCATTGTATAAGCAACAAGAGTACTGCTTGGAATGAATTTCCCAAATCAATAGTATCTGCCTTGGTAGGACTAGCTACTAATCAGCCATTCAATTTTTCTTGGATGATACTTGATGGTATGCTTAAACACATCAAGAATGGTTCTCCATTTTTGATGTATCCTAGGTTCATACAGGTCTTTTTGAATAAACAGCTTGAAGGTGTTCCTAAACCCCAAGAATTTTTGCCAGTTGTTACTCTTCCTGATAAGGTATTTACATTCATGGCCACCAAGAGTGCTAAATTTTCTGTTAGGGATACACCTCTCACTGCTCACATGTTGGAGGTAGCACAAGTTGTTAGAGATGCTGCTTATGAAGATTCAGAGGATGCATCTGGACATTCAGAATCTGCTCCCACTCCATCTCAAGATGATTCTCAACATGAAGAAGATGTCTCTCAAAACATTGTTTCTTCACCAGTTCAAGAAATCTCTGAAAACATTGTTTCTTCACCAGTTTAAGAAATCTCTCAAAAGACTGTTTCAAGAGAAAAGACTGCTTCAATAGAAAAGACTGTTTCTCTGCAAGGTATTGTTATTGAAGATTCAAATCATGGTGTACATCAACCACCCACTCCCAATGATTATACTTCCGTAGATGGTTCTCAGACATCTGGAGGAGCTGAGGGAGCTGATGAGGTTACACCTGATGAAGAAGAGGTTCTGGATAATTATGCCTTGACAAGAGAGTTGAAGAGGCTGAAGAGAGCTTATGATGTTCAAGCTACTGCTATGGAAATTCTTCAACAAAAGTATAAGGAGTTGAAGAAATTAGTTAAGTCTCTCATTCAACAACATCCAGAAGGTCTCCAGAAGTTTAAGTCTAAAAGGAGGAGGCTAAGAAAGCTATCTTCATTCACATTGGGGAGGAATAAGGAAGATGTGAATTTGAATGAAGATGCTGTCTTTGAAGATACTGTTAATGAAAATACTTTTCTGAATCAAAAGACTGTGGAAGAAAAGACTGTTGATCAAAGTACTGATGCTGTTGATCAAGATGCTGTTAATACTGGTTTAAATATTCCACAGACACCACTTGAAGAACAAATTCCTCATCAAGATACTGTTGAAAGAAAGAATGATGAGACTGAGCAAATAAGTCTTCAAGAATTTGACATTCCAATCAGAAGTGGTGATAAAGAAGAATTGGATTTGGAAGGTACTGGTGTTGGTCTTGCTCAAGATATTGCTAATCAAGATACTGCTCAAGGTACTGCGAGGCAGTCTCTCATTACACCAAGGACCTTAGATTTTGAAGAAGATGTGGGTCCATCCAATCCAGTTCAGGAAAAAGAAGAGATAATAAAGTCTACAAACAGTGATGAAGAGACTATTGCTGAGATTATGATGAGTATATCCAGACATAGAGGCATTGTTATTCAAGAAGTTGAACATACTCAAGAACAACCTTCTCCTCAACCTACTCAAGAAACTGATCCTAAAGACAAAGGGAAAGGAAACTTGGTAGAACCAGAGAAAAAGAAGAAGAAGAAGGAATTCACTTTAGCACAAATAAGGGCTATTCAAGAAGCTAAAGGTGAAGAAGCTGCTAAACAGTTAGAAGCATAACTTGATGCTGAGTTTGTAAAAGAAAGAGTGATTGTTGTTCAACCAAGAAGGCCAATGACAAAAGCCCAAGAAAGAAATTTTTATATGAGTTATTTGAAAGGTCGTGGATATAAAGGTTTACAGAAGTTAAAGTATCAAGAAATGAAGGATTTATATAATGCTGTCAGAGAAGAATATCGAAGACAAGTAGCTGGCATTATTGGTTATGATACT
>LBNU01034968.1:185380-196887 GCA_014162995.1 Artemisia annua
CCTGGAAGTGATGAGAATAGTATGAAACTTAACATGATTTGATGTATCTTATGTTGCTGAGTAGCTGAGAAGAAATTAAGTTGCTGTAAAGACAAAGAGTTGTTGCTGATAAAGATTGCAGATACTACATACTGATAATAACAAAACAACGAGTATGTCTTTCAAAGAAACAACCTTTCCTTGAAGATAAAGATTACAAACAGAAACTTGAAGTCAAACAAGTAGAATTCAAGTTAGGGGAGGATTGTTGGGGTATAAATGTTGAAGTACTGCTGGACATCAAAGTATTGCTTAAGTATATAAGTCAAAGTACTGCTCAAGATCAAAGTACTGCTCGTTGAATAAAGTCAAAGTACTGCAAAGGATTAAAAGACTGACGACATGCAAAGATTAGATTAGGAATATTATATAAATTCTAGAATATTCTAAAGTTAGAATTAATTTACTTGTCGTTCAAGTATTGTAAACCGACTAGGGTTTTCCTTGTGTTTATAAAAGGATCCCTAGGTCAATATTAGAGATATACGATTTTAGAGAAAAGCTAAAGTTCGATATTAGAGATATTAGGGTTGTTTGTGAGTCTGTATTCCATAAGCAGATTCAAGGTGTTAATATAATCATTGAAGTTTGTTATTCTTCTTAGCTTTGTTAAGTAAATTCCGCATACTTAAACAGAGTAATTCAGTGTTTCATTATTAGTAGTTTAGGATTTATCCAAGACTGCTAAACCCTTAACAAGCTATATAAGATAGTTTGGTCAGAGTATAACGATCTAAAAAGTGGATTCAGACTCTACTAGACGACCAAGGAAGGACTCAACACATTTAAACTTGACGGCGTCAGGTGTTAAGAAATGTAGGCCGTCAGGTGTTAAGCTAAAGAGAGATGGCCAAGAAGGTTTAAAGAGTGATGGCGTCAGAAGTAGATCTAGGTGATTCGAGAACCCTAGACACGGCGAGTTAACGGCATCAGGACCTATAACCTGACAATAGTTTAAGCTTCAAGAAGTTTGCGTCTTATGTGATTTACCTGATGGCATGAAGGTAATTGGTACAAGACGGGTCTTCAGAGTCAAAAGAGATGAAAGAGGTAATGTCATCAAGAACAAAGTAAGATTGGTTGCACAAGGATATGGACAAGAAGAAGGAGTGGATTATGATGAAGTATTTGCTCCTGTAGCAAGAATTGAAGCAATCAGACTATTCCTTGCCTTTGCCTCTTATATGAGATTTCCAGTCTATCAAATGGATGTCAAGAGTGCCTTTCTTTATGGCAAGATTATAGAAGAGGTCTATGTTAAACAACCTCCTGGTTTTGAAGATCCTGAACATCCCAACAAAGTCTACAAAGTTGTCAAAGCATTGTATGGTCTTCATCAAGCCCCTAGAGCTTGGTATGAAAGACTCTCAAATTTTCTGTTACAACATGGTTATAGGAGAGGAGCTATTGATAAGACTTTGTTCATAAAAAGAGACAAAAAGTATATCATGCTTGTTCAAGTGTATGTGGATGATATTATCTTTGGAGCTACAAAACAGTCCATGGTGAAAGAGTTTGAAGAACTTATGCAAAAAGAATTTCCAATGAGTTCAATGGGTGAGTTAACTTTCTTTTTGGGGCTTCAAGTTAAACAGTCAAGTACTGGTATCTTCATAAGTCAAGATAAGTATGTCACTGACATTCTTAAGAAGTTTAATCTCAATTCTATCAAGCCAGTCACTACACCCATTAAATCTTCAAATTCACTTGGTAAAGATGAAGATGGAAAACCAGTGGAAGTCAAGCTTTACAAATCTATGGTTGGGTGTCTCATGTACTTAACTGCATCAAGACCTGATATCATGTTTGCTGTTTTTCTATGTGCAAGATATCAAGTTTCACCCAAGGTTTCTCATATGAATGTTGTACAAAGAATCTTTGCCTATCTCAAGCATCAACCTAAGTTAGGATTGTGGTATCCTAAGGAGTCCCCTTTTCACTTGGAAGCTTTTCAGATAGTGATTATGCTGGAGATAATTTTGATAGAAGATCAACCACTGGTGGATGCCAATATCTTGGAAGAAGATTAGTCTCTTGGAAATGTAAGAAACAAACAATTGCAACAACCTTATCTACTGAAGCAGAATATGTTGCAGCTGCAAGTTGTTGTGGACAAGTACTGTGGATGCAAAATCAACTCTTGGACTATGGATTCAATTTCAAGAATACTCCTATCAACATTGATAATGAGAGTACTATTTGTATTATGAAGAATCCAGTTTATCAATATAATAAGGTTACAAAGAAGGTTCAAGACTGTCTCCATGTTGAATTCGTTGAAGATCAGACAAACCAAAGAGGTAAAGGTCCTGATTGGATGTTTGACCTTGATGTATTGACTCCTTCCATGAACTATGTGCCTATTAGGGAGGAGAATCAAGTTGTTCATTCAGAAGAAGAAGATTCACAGTTCATAGTTCATGGTGTTAATGCAAGTTCTACAGCTGTTCCAGATACAGAGTCTATTCCTGTTAACAAGAAGCAAAGTACTGTTGAAAAACAAAGTACTGATGATTCAACTCACATAATCTCTTATGAAGATCAAGCCATTCAAGATATACTCAATAGGATGCTTTTTCAAGAAACACTTGCAAAGTCCTATGAGGATGAACAAAGACGAGCTTATGAAGCAGAGAAGACAAAGGGAAAATCTAAAAATTCATCTGACAGTACTTTGGACAACAGCACTTTGGATCCCAGTACTTTGGATCAAAGTACTGCTGCTCCATTTGAAAGTGCTTCTGGGGGGGTTAATTCAAACACTTGGACAAATACTGATGATTGGCCTGGTTCATCCATGCCTCCTTTTGAAGAATCAGATGATGAGCTGCAAGATGATGGAATTTTCTCTCAACAAGGTCCTGATTTCACAAATTTGGAAGATGATCTTATTGTACAATCTACTCACACTTCAAGAGTACATAAGAATCATCCTACAAATAAGATTATTGGTTCTCCTACTTCTGGTGTTCTTACAAGGTCTAAAGCTAAAAATACCATCAAGCCTCATAATGCTTTGCTTAGCTTTGTTTATAAACAAAACAGGATGTACCATAAGGATCAACAGACTTGTTTGTTTGCTTGTTTCATCTCTCAAGAAGAACCCAAGAATATAGCTCAAGCTTTAACTAAAGAAAGTTGGGTTGAAGCTATGCAAGAAGAACTTCTACAGTTTAAGCTTCAAGAAGTTTGGGTCTTATGTGATTTACCTGATGGCATGAAGGTAATTGGTACAAGATGGGTCTTCAGAGTCAAAAGAGATGAAAGAGGTAATGTCATCAAGAACAAAGCAAGATTGGTTGCACAAGGATATAGACAGGAAGAAGGAGTGGATTATGATGAAGTATTTGCTCCTGTAGCAAGAATTGAAGCAATCAGACTATTCCTTGCTTTTGCTTCTTATATGAGATTTCCAGTCTATCAAATGGATGTAAAGAGTGCCTTTCTTTATGGCAAGATTACAGAAGAGGTTTATGTTAAACAACCTCCTGGTTTTGAAGATCCTGAGCATCCCAACAAAGTCTACAAAGTTGTCAAAGCATTGTATGGTCTTCATCAAGCCCCTAGAGCTTGGTATGAAAGACTCTCAAATTTTCTGGTACAACATGGCTATAGGAGAGGAGCCATTGATAAGACTTTGTTCATAAAAAGAGACAAAAAGGATATCATGCTTGTTCAAGTATATGTGGATGATATTATCTTTGGAGCTACAAAACAGTCCATGGTGAAAGAATTTGAAGAACTTATGCAGAAAGAATTTCAAATGAGTTCAATGGGTGAGTTAACTTTCTTTTTGGGGCTTCAAGTTAAACAGTCAAGTACTGGTATCTTCATAAGTCAAGATAAGTATGTCACTGACATTCTTAAGAAGTTTAACCTCAATTCTATCAAGCCAGTCACTACACCCATTAAATCTTCAAATTCACTTGGTAAAGATGAAGATGGCAAACCAGTGGAAGTCAAGCTTTACAGATCTATGGTTGGGTGTCTCATGTACTTAACTGCATCAAGACCTGATATCATGTTTGCTGTTTGTCTATGTGCAAGATATCAAGTTTCACCCAAGGTTTCTCATATGAATGCTGTACAAAGAATTTTTGCCTATCTCAAGCATCAACCTAAGTTAGGATTGTGGTATCCTAAGGAGTCCCCTTTTCACTTGGAAGCTTTTTCAGATAGTGATTATGCTGGAGATAATTTTGATAGAAGATCAACCACTGGTGGATGCCAATATCTTGGAAGAAGATTAGTCTCTTGGCAATGTAAGAAACAAACAATTGCAGCAACCTCATCTACTGAAGCAGAATATGTTGCAGCTGCAAGTTGTTGTGGACAAGTACTGTGGATGCAAAATCAACTCTTGGACTATGGATTCAATTTCAAGAATACTCCTATCAACATTGATAATGAGAGTACTATTTGTATTGTGAAGAATCCAGTTTATCATTCCAAGACTAAGCACATTCAGATTAGGCATCATTTTATTCGAGATTGTTATGAGCACAGATTGATTAATGTTGTCAAGATTCATACAGATGATAATGTAGCAGATTTACTCACAAAAGGCTTTGATGTTTCAAGATTCAAGCATTTGGTGGTAAGTATTGGTATGATCAATTTTTAGGCTATTTTTGAGGGGAGGCATTAATAGTCATTCATATTTTGAGGGGAGGCTACATATATCATTCAAAAGAAAGAAACTTTTATTCATTAAAAGTGACAGTACATTCATCTTCAAAGACCATAGTCATTACAACATCAGAGTTACATGATAAAGCAAACCTACATCAACCTACAACCTACATAAACTACTCCATAGGCTTTTTCCCTTTGCCCTGGTAGTTGTGTTTTGCCTTCTGAGCTTGCTTCCTCTTTTCATCAAAAGCTGCTTGCATCTTTGGACAAGGGAGGAAAAGCACTTGCATTGGAGGTTTCTCTAGTCTTGCAGGCTTCTCTTCCACAGGAATCTTCAAGTTCTTCAGAGCAGTCTCTAAAGCTTGGTTCAAGGCTCTTGGCAGTTCTTTGGATAGTGTTGTAGCTGGAGCAGCAGTTGGTGCCTTTCTCTTAGAGTTTCTCTGGTTTGAGCTTGATGCAGTTGGAGGAAAGTAATCACTCCATCCTGGCTTTGAGTCTTAATCAGAATCAGAGTCAAAATTAAACTCAATCTCTGTGTCACTAGAGTCATCAGATGAGATATAAACCAATGGAAAGTTGCTCATGGTGAAGTTATGGTTTTGAAAGATGAAGATAAGTTTTTGAAGCTGTTATGTTTTTGTGATGAAGTAAAGTGTGTATGAAGAGTCTTTTTATAGGCAAATGGGTTTTGGATGCTGAAAGTATTGTTCAACGGCTATAATGAAGGTAATGCTTTGCTGACGTTGGAAGTACTGGTACTATTTCAACGGTAACAAAAGTGTGGTAAAATATTATTTTTTTTTGGAAAGGAATAAGGGCTAAAAAACACGGTTTGCGCATTTATTGGGATTCGATTTTTTAAATCTTACCCATATATACTTAACCCTACCGGATTATTCTCTTTCCTTATAACTAACATCCCACTTTTCATAAACATAACCCTCGCCGCTCTCTTACTTACTAAATCATACAACAATGGCTCGTTCCACTTGTAATCGTCACAATATGGTAGCCAACTTGGATAGAACGGAATTGAATGTTGATTTTCATGATATAATTGATTTTCTCACTGGGTCGTCAATCAATTATGCTATCTTGGTCAATCCGATGTTATTGGACCATGGATTCAAGAGTTTTGGGCTACTGCTAAAGCTGGATGGGAGGAGATGGATGTTTGGTTTATTATAGCTAAGGTTGCTGGGCGTAATATTCGAATTACAGAGGATACTATAAGAACATACCTTCAGTTTAATGATGAAGAAGGTACTGCTTGTTTTTCTAAAGAGGTACTTTAGGATACACTTAGGGATATTGGATATGAGGGTTCACTTCGTAAGCTAACCTTTGACAAACCCTTATTCAGTTCACATTGGAAATATTTGATCCATGTCCTACTTCATTGTATAAGCAACAAGAGTACTGCTTGGAATGAATTTCCCAAATCAATAGCATCTGCCTTGGTAGGACTAGCTACTAATCAGCCATTCAATTTTTCTTGGATGATACTTGATGGTATGCTTAAACACATCAAGAATGGTTCTCCATTTTTGATGTATCCTAGGTTCATACAGGTCTTTTTGAATAAACAGCTTGAATGTGTTCTTAAACCCCAAGAATTTTTGCCAGTTGTTACTCTTCCTGATAAGGTATTTACATTCATGGCCACCAAGAGTGCTAAATTTTCTGGTAGGGATACACCTCTCACTGCTCACATGTTGGAGGTAGCACAAGTTGTTAGAGATGCTGCTTATGAAGATTCAGAGGATGCATCTGAACATTCAGACTCTGCTCCCACTCCATCTCAAGATGATTCTCAACATGAAGAAGATGTCTCTCAAAACATTGTTTCTTCACCAGTTCAAGAAATCTCTCAAAACATTGTTTCTTCACCAGTTTAAGAAATCTCTCAAAAGACTGTTTCAAGAGAAAAGACTGCTTCAATAGAAAATACTGTTTCTCTGCAAGGTATTGCTATTGAAGATTCAAATCATGGTGTACATCAACCACCCACTCCCAATGATTATACTTCCGCAGATGGTTCTCAGACATCTGGAGGAGCTGAGGGAGCTGATGAGGTTACACCTGATGAAGAAGAGGTTCTGGATAATTATGCCTTGACAAGAGAGTTGAAGAGGCTGAAGAGAGCTTATGATGTTCAAGCTACTGCTATGGAAATTCTTCAACAAAAGTATAAGGAGTTGAAGAAATTAGTTAAGTCTCTCATTCAACAACATCCAGAAGGTCTCCAGAAGTTTAAGTCTAAAAGGAGGAGGCTAAGAAAGCTATCTTCATTCACATTGGGGAGGAATAAGGAAGATGTGAATTTGAATGAAGATGCTGTCTTTGATGATACTGTTAATGAAAATACTTTTCTGAATCAAAAGACTGTGGAAGAAAAGACTGTTGATGAAAGTACTGATGCTGTTGATCAAGATCCTGTTAATACTGGTTTAAATATTCCACAGAAACCACTTGAAGAACAAATTCCTCATCAAGATACTGTTGAAAGAAAGAATGATGAGACTGAGCAAATAAATCTTCAAGAAGTTGACATTCCAATCAGAAGTGGTGATAAAGAAGAATTGGATTTGGAAGGTACTGGTGTTGGTCTTGCTCAAGATATTGCTAATCAAGATACTGCTCAAGGTACTGCGAGGCGGTCTCTCATTACACCAAGGACCTTAGATTTTGAAAAAGATGTGGGTCCATCCAATCCAGTTCAGGAAAAAAAAGAGATAATAAAGTCTACAAACAGTGATGAAGAGACTATTGCTGAGATTATGATGAGTATATCCAGACCTAGAGGCATTGTTATTCAAGAAGTTGAACATACTCAAGAACAACCTTCTCCTCAACCTACTCAAGAAACTGATCCTAAAGACAAAGGGAAAGGAATCTTGGTAGAACCAGCGAAAAAGAAGAAGAAGAAGGAATTCACTTTAGCACAAATAAGGGCTATTCAAGAAGCTAAAGGTGAAGAAGCTGCTAAACAGTTAGAAGCAGAACTTGATGCTGAGTTTGTAAAAGAAAGAGTGATTGTTGTTCAACCAAGAAGGCCAATGACAAAAGCCCAAGAAAGAAATTTTTATATGAGTTATTTGAAAGGTTGTGGATACAAAGGTTTACAGAAGTTAAAGTATCAAGAAATGAAGGATTTATATAATACTGTCAGAGAAGAATATCGAAGACAAGTAGCTGGCATTATTGGTTATGATACTGAAGAACGAAAATAGATGATGGAAGCTAGTAATAAAAGGAAAAGAATAACAACTAAATCACAATCATCAAAGAAGTCTAAATCTGAAGTGGAATTAAGAGCAAACACAATTGATGAACTGAGAAATTACCTAAGAGTTGTTGACTTTGAGCTTCCTAAGTCAGAAGAAGTTACTGCTACAAAGGCTAAGATATCCGATTTGGAGGTTATTGAATCTGAAAAAGATGGAGATTATTTTGTTTTCCATAGAGAAGATAATAGCTTCAGAGCATTTAATTTGTTGGTAGATGTATTGCACCTTATAGACAGAGAAGATTTGTTTTATCTACATCAACAGATTCAAGCTTATTTTGAACACATTCCACTCAAAGGAATTGGTGTATTGTTGCTGGGAGATCTGACAACAATGTGGGAAACAGAAGAGACAAGCACAGCTGATGTTTGGAAGAATCAAGAAGTCTGGGAGATTCAAAGTTGGAGATTCTTTAAAATGCTGGTGTACATGTCTTAGAATTGGAAGATGGTACTATGATTCATATGCTAGCAGAAAGGAGATATCCTCTTACAAGAGATTTGATGATGAGGATGCTGGATCATGGTATGGAAGTAGAGCAAGAGGATGAAACTGCTCTAATGGTGATAAATTTGTTCATCAATTGGACAATTTTGAAGGATGATGATTAGTAAATACTGGTATAATCTTAATTGTTTAAAATCTTTTGAATAAACAAGTACTTTATTCAAAGTACTGCTGATCAAACAGTACTTTCAAGATATACGATTTTAGAGAAAAGCTAAAGTTCGATATTAGAGATATTAGGGTTGTTTGTGAGTCTGTATTCGATAAGCAGATTCAAGGTGTTAATATAATCGTTGAAGTTTGTTATTCTTCTTAGCTTTGTTAAGTAAATTCCGCATACTTAAACAAAGTAATTCAGTGTTTCATTATTAGTAGTTTAGGATTTATCCAAGACTCCTAAACCCTTAACAAGCTATATAAGATAGTTTGGTCAGAGTATAACGATCTAACAAGTGGATTCAGACTCTACTAGACGACCAAGGAAGGACTCAACACATTTAAACTTAATGGCGTCAGGTGTTAAGAAATGTAGGCCGTCAGGTGTTAAGCTAAAGAGAGACGGCCCAGAAGGTTTAAAGAGTGATGGCGTCAGAAGTAGATCTAGGTGATTCGAGAACCCTAGACACGGCGAGTTAACGGCGTCAGGACCTATAACCTGACGCCGTCAGAGTGTAAAATCTATATATACTTTTCCAATTTTCATTCATTAAGTGTGTAAATTTTGGGAGAACTTTAGGGATAAACCCTAGCTCGTATTTTCAGCCTTTTTCAAGGGGTGTTCACCCTTGCTTCATCTATGATTAATTAAAGATAAGTCTTCCATCAAATCATTCAATATGTCTATGTGTTGCATGATTATATCTTATGCTTGTCTTTTAATTAACATGTTAGGCTAGGTTTCTCTTGTGTTTGCTTAGATCTAATGAAACCTAGCTATTGATTGCTTGTTGTTGGTTTGTTATTAATTGTTGTGGGTGGGTGATGTCGATGTTAGGCTTAAGAAAACTGGCTAACGTCCTATTGGTAACTTGCTTGAACGTCTTAAGAAACATGAATCGGATGTGTACTATGATTATATGGTTGTATTTAATGCATAGGTAATTACTAGTGATTTCATAGTTTGGATACTAAACGTGTCGCTATAGAATGAAGTTTGCACTTATAGAGTTAGGGAAGATCGTACACGGCCTTACGAATGGTTTAAAGGAATACAACCCGTCATCCACACAATTGTAACAAACCAATTAACCGGTAAAAGATAGCTAGGGAGTAAGGAAATCTAAGTAAACACACTTTTCTCCATATAAGTTTCACAACCTTTAATCTTCTTGTTATTTTAATTTATTTGCAACTGTAGTTAATTGGGTTAGTTGACTAGCAACTAATTCCGCCCACTCTTCCAAATACCCGAGATTTTACTTGCTTTCATAAAATATAAAAAATACAAAAAGAATCATCCCTCAACCCTTAGACCTAAATTAGAGTAGTTTTCAATCCTAACGACACTATTCCCCGAGAGAACGATCAATCCCCCGGTACTTGCCACTTCACTATACTACATCGGTCAGGTACACTGCCTGGTGGGGATTGCAAGCTTCTCAAGATTCCTTGAGAGGTAAAACCTACTGCGTATGTTGCAAACCACGCATCAAGTTTTTGGCACCGCTGTCGGGGAATAGTTATTGTTTAGGTTGAAATATATTTTTATTAGGTCTACTCATTAGATTCCTATAAAGTGAGATTTTTATTTTCTTTTTATTAGCTTTCTCGTAGTCTATCTTTTCTTTGTGTATTTGTTCGTAAAAACCTTTCCATTCACTCTTCCTTTCACCATTATGGAGAACGCGAATCCACCATACTACCGACCACGAAACCCATTCACCCCTAATGACATCTTGATGTTCAACCAATATCGAGATGAACCTATCTATGATGCATGGACTCGTTTTAAAAATTTACTCCGAATAGTCCCCCATCATAGTTTTGATTTACGGTCCCGAGCTAAATTTTTTTACGATTGTGTCGACCGATGTGACCAAGGGTGCATTAAAGATTTTGCCAATGGGGACTTTAGTGGATTAATTGCTGAAGAAGCATGGGATGCCATAGAAGATTGTGCCCAGTATTATTATAGGATAGACAACCCAACAAACGTTAGTACAAGTCAATTGACCACAAATTTCAAGGATCATGAAACAAGTTTGTCTGGGGATGAATACGTTAGTTTTGAGATACCTAAGTACATGTCATGGTTAGGAGCCACCATAATACAAGATCAAAGTACTGCTCGTTGAATAAAGTCAAAGTACTGCAAAGGATTAAAAGACTGACGACATGCAAAGATTAGATTAGGAATATTATGTAAATTCTAGAATATTCTAAAGTTAGAATTAGTTTACTTGTTGTTCAAGTATTGTAAACCGACTAGGGTTTTCCATGTGTCTATAAAAGGATCCCTAGGTCAATATTAGAGATATACGATTTTAGAGAAAAGCTAAAGTTCGATATTAGAGATATTAGGGTTGTTTGTGAGTCTGTATTCGATAAGCAGATTCAAGGTGTTAATATAATCGTTGAAGTTTGTTATTCTTCTTAGCTTTGTTAAGTAAATTCCGCATACTTAAACTGAGTAATTCAGTGTTTCATTATTAGTAGTTTAGGATTTATCCAAGACTGCTAAACCCTTAACAAGCTATATAAGATAGTTTGGTCAGAGTATAACGATCTAACAATTGGATTCAGACTCAACTAGACAACCAAGGAAGGACTCAACACATTTAAACTTGACGGCGTCAGGTGTTAAGAAATGTAGGCCGTCAGGTGTTAAGCTAAAGAGAGACGGCCCAGAAGGTTTAAAGATTGATGGCGTCAGATGTAGATCTAGGTGATTCGAGAACCCTAGACACGGCGAGTTAACGGCGTCAGGACCTATAACCTGACGCCGTCAGAGTGTAAAATCTATATATACTTTTCCAATTTTCATTCATTAAGTGTGTAACTTTTGGGAGAACTTTAGGGATAAACCCTAGCTCGTAT
>LBNU01034968.1:197391-212692 GCA_014162995.1 Artemisia annua
GTTTTCAATCCTAACGACACTATTCCCCGAGAGAACGATCAATCCCCCGGTACTTGCCACTTCACTATACTACATCGGTCAGGTACACTGCCTGGTGGGGATTGCAAGCTTCTCAAGATTCCTTGAGAGGTAAAACCTACTGCGTATGTTGCAAACCACGCATCAAGTTTTTGGCACCGCTGTCGGGGAATAGTTATTGTTTAGGTTGAAATATATTTTTATTAGGTCTACTCATTAGATTCCTATCAAGTGAGAATTTTATTTTCTTTTTATTAGCTTTCTCGTAGTCTATCTTTTCTTTGTGTCTTTGTTCGTAAAAACCTTTCCATTCACTCTTCTGTTCACCATTATGGAGAACGCGAATCCACCATACTACCGACCATGAAACCCATTCACCCCTAATGACATCTTGATGTTCAACCAATATCGAGATGAACCTATCTATGATGCATGGACTCGTTTTAAAATTTTACTCCGAATAGTCCCCCATCATAGTTTTGATTTACGGTCCCGAGCTAAATTTTTTTATGATTGTGTCGACCGATGTGACCAAGGGTGCATTGAAGATTTTGCCAATGTGGATTTTTGTGGATTAAATGCTGATGAAGCATGGGATGCCATAGAAGATTGTGTCCAGTATTATTATAGAATAGACAACCAAACAAACGTTAGTACAAGTCAATTGACCACAAATTTCAAGGATCATGAAACAAGTTTGTCTGGGGATGAATACGTTAGTTTTGAGATACCTAAGTGCATGTCATGGTTAGGAGCCACCATAATACAAGATCAAAGTATTGCTCGTTGAATAAAGTCAAAGTACTGCAAAGGATTAAAAGACTGACGACATGCAAAGATTAGATTAGGAATATTATGTAAATTCTAGAATATTCTAAAGTTAGAATTAGTTTACTTGTCGTTCAAGTATTGTAAACCGACTAGGGTTTTCCTTGTGTCTATAAAAGGATCCCTAGGTCAATATTAGAGATATACGATTTTAGAGAAAAGCTAAAGTTCGATATTAGAGATATTAGGGTTGTTTGTGAGTCTGTATTCGATAAGCAGATTCAAGGTGTTAATATAATCGTTAAAGTTTGTTATTCTTCTTAGCTTTGTTAAGTAAATTCCGCATACTTAAACTGAGTAATTCAATGTTTCATTATTAGTAGTTTAGGATTTATCCAAGACTGCTAAACCCTTAACAAGCTATATAAGATAGTTTGGTCAGAGTATAACGATCTAACAAGTGGATTCAGACTCTACTAGACGACCAAGGAAGGACTCAACACATTTAAACTTGACGGCGTCAGGTGTTAAGAAATGTAGGCCGTCAGGTGTTAAGCTAAAGAGAGACGGCCCAGAAGGTTTAAAGAGTGATGGCTTCAGAAGTAGATCTAGGTGATTCGAGAACCCTAGACACGGCAAGTTAACGGCGTCAGGACCTATAACCTGACGCCGTCAGAGTGTAAAATCTATATATACTTTTCCAATTTTCATTCATTAAGTGTGTAACTTTTGGGAGAACTTTAGGGATAAACCCTAGCTCGTATTTTCAGCCTTTTTCAAGGGGTGTTCACCCTTGCTTCATCTATGATTAATTAAAGATAAGTCTTCCATCAAATCATTCAATATGTCTATGTGTTGCATGATTATATCTTATGCTTGTCTTTTAATTAACATGTTAGGCTAGGTTTCTCTTGTGTTTGCTTAGATCTAATGAAACCTAGCTATTGATTGCTTGTTGTTGGTTTGTTATTAATTGTTGTGGGTGGTTGATGTCGATGTTAGGCTTAAGAAAACTGGCTAACGTCCTATTGGTAACTTGCTTGAACGTCTTAAGAAACATGAATCGGATGTGTACTATGATTATATGGTTGTATTTAATGCATAGGTAATTACTAGTGATTTCATAGTTTGGATACTAAATGTGTCGCTATAGAATGAAGTTTGCACTTATAGAGTTAGGGAAGATCGTACACGGCCATACGAATGGTTTAAAGGAATACAACCCGTCATCCACACAATTGTAACAAACCAATTAACCGGTAAAAGATAGCTAGGGAGTAAGGAAATCTAAGTAAACACACTTTTCTCCATATAAGTTTCACAACCTTTAATCTTCTTGTTATTTTAATTTATTTGCAACTGTAGTTAATTTGGTTAGTTGACTAGCAACTAATTCCACCCACTCTTCCAAATACCCGAGATTTTACTTGCTTTCATTAAATATAAAACATACAAAAAGAATCATCCCTCAACCCTTAGACCTAAATTAGAGTAGTTTTCAATCCTAACGACACTATTCCCCGAGAGAACGATCAATCCCCCGGTACTTGCCACTTCACTATACTACATCGGTCAGGTACACTGCCTGGTGGGGATTGCAAGCTTCTCAAGATTCCTTGAGAGGTAAAACCTACTGCGTATGTTGCAAACCACGCATCAAGTTTTTGGCACCGCTNAACTAGGGTTTTCCTTGTGTCTATAAAAGGATCCCTAGGTCAATATTAGAGATATACGATTTTAGAGAAAAGCTAAAGTTCGATATTAGAGATATTAGGGTTGTTTGTGAGTCTTTATTCGATAAGCAGATTCAAGGTGTTAATATAATCGTTGAAGTTTGTTATTCTTCTTAGCTTTGTTAAGTAAATTCCGCATACTTAAACAGAGTAATTCAGTGTTTCATTATTAGTAATTTAGGATTTATCCAAGACAGCTAAACCCTTAACAAGCTATATAAGATAGTTTGGTCAGAGTATAACGATCTAACAAGTGGATTCAGACTCTACTAGACGACCAAGGAAGGACTCAACACATTTAAACTTGACGGCGTCAGGTGTTAAGAAATGTAGGCCGTCAGGTGTTAAGCTAAAGAGAGACGGCCCAGAAGGTTTAAAGAGTGATGGCGTCAGAAGTAGATCTAGGTGATTCGAGAACCCTAGACACGGCGAGTTAACGGCGTCAGGACCTATAACCTGACGCCGTCAGAGTGTAAAATCTATATATACTTTTCCAATTTTCATTCATTAAGTGTGTAACTTTTGGGAGAACTTTAGGGATAAACCCTAGCTCGTATAAAAAATACAAATACCCGAGATTTTACTTGCTTTCATAAAATATAAAAAATACAAAAAGAATCATCCCTCAACCCTTAGACCTAAATTAGAGTAGTTTTCAATCCTAACGACACTATTCCCCGAGAGAACGATCAATCCCCCGGTACTTGGCACTTCACTATACTATATCGGTCAGGTACATTGCCTGGTGGGGATTGCAAGCTTCTCAAGATTCCTTGAGAGGTAAAACCTACTGCGTATGTTGCAAACCACGCATCAAGTTTTTGGCACCGCTGTCGGGGAATAGTTATTGTTTAGGTTGAGATATATTTTTATTAGGTCTACTCATTAGATTCCTATCAAGTGAGATTTTTATTTTCTTTTTATTAGCTTTCTCGTAGTCTATCTTTTCTTTGTGTCTTTGTTCGTAAAAACCTTTCCATTCACTCTTCCGTTCACCATTATGGAGAACGCGAATCCACCATACTACCGACCACGAAACCCATTCACCCCTAATGACATCTTGATGTTCAACCAATATCGAGATGAACCTATCTATGATGCATGGACTCGTTTTAAAAATTTACTCCGAATAGTCCCCCATCATAGTTTTGATTTACGGTCCCGAGCTAAATTTTTTTACGATTGTGTCGACCGATGTGACCAAGGGTGCATTGAAGATTTTGCCAATGGGGACTTTAGTGGATTAAATGCTGAAGAAGCATGGGATGCCATAGAAGATTGTGCCCAGTATTATTATAGAATAGACAACCCAACAAACGTTAGTACAAGTCAATTGACCACAAATTTCAAGGATCATGAAACAAGTTTGTCTGGGGATGAATACGTTAGTTTTGAGATACCTAAGTGCATGTCATGGTTAGGAGCCACCATAATACAAGATGAACACGTAGGTAATCTAGATACAATGGAAGATGAGGTGGATAATCCAAGCCCACAAAGTACCCCACAAGTCCTACCATCATTTGAGGCACCCACACCGCGCTTGACTTACCCGGAAGAAGTAGAAGAGACTTTAGAAATCCCGATGGAAGTAGAACCCTTGGACCAAGCACCACTAGTGGATATAGGTTTGAATACTTATAGTGATAACCTTACTCTTAGTTATAGGGAATTTCCTAGTGTTGATGAACCGGAACCTCAACTTTTACACAACTTTCCATCCTTAGGTTTGCATCTAGAAAACAAAAGAGGAACCGACCCACCCATCAACCAAATTTATCTGGGTAGTTTTAGGATGAAGGAAGCCATTCACTCACCCCCTTCACCTCACGTGGCATATTTCCACCCTAAGGGTGTGTACCACTACTTTCACCCGCACTTAATCCAAAGTGTAGGGAAAACCTCCCCTATTTCCGTTAAATAAAGGTAGAGTCAGGCTCGTGACTCGAACAAAAACAAGCGCTTCTTGGGAGGCAACCCAAAGCTTTTAATTATTTATTTGTTTGTTTTCTTTTATTTGATTTCATATGTATGCTTTATCTTGTTGTTCTTTGTTCATGTATCAAATAATTTGTGAAAATGCTTTATTTTGTTTTTAACTTCGTCTTAACTACATATAAAGGTATTTTGCAAAAGATAAGTGTAAGGGAAATCCAAATTTGTTTTCAAAGAACGAATTGAACATGAGCGATAACAATGAGATATAGACATACATATTAGTACTTGTTTGAGTCAAATGCTTGTATCGAGTCACAATTAATGTTTTGCAGGGTTCCAGGACTTAAAACATAGGTTTTTCTAGAAATTTTCCAGAAACAAAATATAAAAGTTTATGTCAGATCAATTCTAACGGTGTCAGGCTTTACAACCTGACGACGTCAGATGTTGTTTTCTGAAAAATTTCCAGGTTTTGTTTTTCTGCTGGAATTGTAAAGTTTCGTAAAATCTGTATTTTTTAAACTATAGGAACCTATAAACATTTATTTTGCAAGCATTATATCCTTATATAGATTTTACCGCCGATTTTACGCAAGGTTTGCCTAGATTGTTTTCTCAGGTTTAACAGGTTATATTCGACAAGAAGATGAACATGGCATTTAGTTCATGACATCAAGTTTTTGGCGTCGCTTTAATCTTGAAGATATCACATCATCTTGGAAGAAGATCTAACCATGTTACCACACGATCCACGTCAAACGAATCAGGGGAGTATTTGTTTCATTCTTTCATTTTCTTAACTTTTACATCTTTTATGTGAACATTGGGGACAATGTTCGGTTTAAGTGTAGGGGGGTAAATGAAGACACCTTAGAAAATGCAATTACACTTGATTTTTGCTTGCTTAATGGTAGATGTGTAATAAAACTGAGAGAAATATTTGTTAGGGCGATTTTAGCACACAACTTATAGTAGTGAAACTTTAGGCATAATAAGCGTCTCATGGATAGGAAATTTTATTACTAGCCCAAAAAACCATACCACTCAAAATTTTATGAATAAGGTAGTGACCATTTTATGAATAAGGTAGTGACCATCCGAGTGTTAGATTAATTGACTAACGCGCTAGCGATCTATGTATGACTTGGTGACCATCCGTTATGCAAATAACGCGCCAGCGATCCAAGAAGTGCACTAGTGACCATCCGTTAGTTGAAGCGTCAAGGACTCGCGCTAGCGATCTACTAAGTTTATTTAGATGCTTGTTTGTGTACCGGTAGTATTTAGATTCTAGAACTTGCATTAGTGACCATCCCAAATCCGCTAGTGAGACAATATTTGTGTAGTTAGATTTACTACATGATAAGAGGCATTAGGATAAACCCTTGTTTTAGACCTGTTTATATGATTACATTGGCTTCATTGGTCAAGTAATTTTCCCACACCTTAGCCGTTGTACTCATTTATACTACACGATACCCCTAGTACACCCCTTAGAACCTATCTTTTCGTTTGTTTACAATCCACCCCAAATGTACACCCAAATCGCCTTAGCCTACCTTGTATGCACTCACCTTTAGTGCATTATTGTGACAACATTTGTTTAAACCCTTAGTTAATTGTCTTATTGATTACATGGTTGTTAAGTTGAGTCATATCTTGTACATATTGTTTTGGGACAATTGGGATTCATGGGTAAAGTACTAGTGTAATGGAGAATGGGGAAGAACATCACTTATTACCCCCATATGTGCGTTAATGTTTTAAAGTAGTCCAAGTCTTTCGATTATCTTAATTCGAGTCATTAGAATAGTTAATTGTAAAGTATGTCAAAGTTCAAGTGTAAGGGGAGAACCAAGGCCCCTATAATGTATTATTTTTTTGATGATAGGGCAAGAGTGTATGCACAAAAAATAAATAAAAAAAAATAAAATAAAAAATAAAAAAACGAAGAAAAAAAATTGGAAAAAGAAAAGTAGAAAAAACATATGGACTACCATCCCGTTTCATTTTATGTTTATTTATGTTTTTGTTATTTTCTTTTTAGCTTAAGTTGAGTCAAGTCTTGGCTTAGCAACGCCACATTGTGCATGTATTTGATCAAGATAGTTAACTCGCCACCACTAAAAATACCCTTTATTCCAACAAACCATGTTTATCATATCCCTACACCTAAAAACCCTTGAAAAGCCCTCTTTGATAGTTTATCTTAGGTGCTTACGCCAAATGGAGGAGGTTTTTGATCCTTTCCCAAGCCTATGGTAATCTAATTGCTAAGGGATAGTGTATGATTTCCGTGCTTTTTATGACTAGGGTGGAATAACTATTTGTTGCAGTTACTTTTATATTAGTGTTAAATGACCCCTAGCTCATATTTTGATTGGAATAAAAGCGCATTTGATTGAGGACAAGCAAATCTCAAGTGTAAGGGTACTTGATGAGGCAAAAAGTGTTACGCTTTTAGGGGGTCATTTAATCCCTAAATCGTTATTTTATGATCAAATATTGCCTTAAATCGTTCCTTTTGTCATTTTAGGTACTTTCAGGAGGAATTCTCAAAAAACATTGCATTTTGAACGTTTTTGGAGCATAAAAGTGAAGAAAACGACAAAGTCTCAAATCAAGCTGAAATTCCTACCAGACGGCGTCAGGCTTTGATGCTGACGCCGTCACCTTAAGATAAAGGAGTGGATTCAGACTCTACTAGACGACCAAGGAAGGACTCAACACATTTACACCTGATGGGGTCAGGTGTTAAGAAATGTAGGCCGTCAGGTGTTAAGCTAAAGAGAGACGACCCAGAAGGTTTAAAGAGTGACGGCGTCAGAAGTAGATCTAGGTGATCCGAGAACCCTAGACAGGGCGAGTTGACGGCGTCAGGACATATATCCTGACGCCGTCAGAGTGTAAAATCTATATATACTTTTCCAATTTTCATTTATTAAGTGTGTAACTTTTGGGAGAACTTTAGGGATAAACCCTAGCTCGTATTTTCAACCTTTTTCAAGGGGTTTTCACCCTTGTTTCAGCTATGATTAATCAAAAATAAGTCTTCCATCAAATCATTCAATATGTCTATGTGTTGCATGATTATATCTTATGCTTGTCTTTTAATTAACATGTTAGGCTAGGTTTCTCTTGTGTTTGCTTAGATCTAATAAAACCTAGCTATTGATTGCTTGTTGTTGGTTTTTTTATTAATTGTTGTGGGTGGGTGATGTCGATGTTAGGCTTAAGAAAACTGGCTAACTTCCTATTGGTAACTTGCTTGAACGTCTTAAGAAACATGAATCGGATGTGTACTACGATTATATGGTTGTATTAAAATACGAGAATGTTCGTTCTGGGCATTCCCGATAGTACCCGCCAACTTAGTTTGAGCTACCTAAGTGCATGCATGGTTAGGAGCCACCAATACCATGACCAAGATGAACACGTAGGTAAGTCTAGATACAATGGAAAGATGAGGTGGATAATCCAAGCCCACAAAGTACCCCACACAGCCTTACCATTCATTCTGAGAGGCAACCCACACCAGGGCGGCTTTGACTACCCCTGGAAGTAGGTAGAAGAGACTTCTCTTAGAACATCCCGATGGACCAGTAGAACCCTGTGGGACCAAGCACCAAACTACGTCGGATATTATCGGTTTGACACATTACCGTATCAGTGATAACTCTACTTCTTGAGGTTTAGGCGAATCTTCCCTAGTTTAGTGACTAGAACCGCGGCAACCTCATCACTCTTTCACTACAACTTTCCATCCTTAGGCTGTTCGCTACTCTAGAAACAAAACGAGAACCCGCACCACCATCAACAGAAATTGTATCCTGAGTAAGCCTTAATTCTAGGAGAACGCGAAGCCATTCACTCACCCTTCCACTAACGTTGGCACATCGATTCCACCCTACAGCGGTTCCGCGCGCGTGTACCGCTAGCTTCTGTTCCACCCGCACTTAACATCCAAAGTTTAGGGGACAAAACGTCCCCTACTTTCCGTCTAAATACAAGGTAGACGTCAGGCCTCGTGACTCGAACCGAAACAAAAAACAGCCGCTTCTTTGGTTGGCAACCCAAAGCTTTTAATTATTTATGTTGTGTGTTTCTTTTATCTTGACTTTCATATGATATTGCTTTAATCCTTTGCGTTCGTTCGACCTCTGTTCATGCTATGCCCAAATACTCTGTAAAAATTGCTTTACTGTTGTTTTATAACTTCCTCCGTCTTCAACTAGCATATAAAGGCATGACTTTTGCAAAAGATGAAGTGTAAGGGCAACCGTCCAAATTTTGTTTTCAAAGAACGAATTGAGCACATGAGCCGACCGAAAGGCTTTAACAAATGAGAGTATTAGACATTCACACTATTTAAGCTACTTGTTTGAGATCAAATGCTTGTATCGAGTCACAATGAATGTTTTGCCAGGGTTCCACGTGACCGTTTTATAACAAACAGGGTGAGGAGGGGTCTAATATTACTATGAGATATTATGTGCTTTTGCGGCAGATTTACACTAAAATAAATGAGTTAACCCTTTCATCAGAAAGGGAATCTTGGCAGGAAACTTGCAATCCCCACCAGGGCAATGTGTATTATCTCGGGAAGCCTCGAGTATAGTCATCATAGTCAAATTTCGATACGGTTGTCAGTGCCGGGACTTTACACACCTGACGATCGGTCAGATCTGTCGTTTTCTTCTCTGAAAGACATTTCCCAGAATAATTTAGTGTGTCGTTAGGATTCTGCATAGAACATTACGCGTTAGTTTTTACGGGTCAAAACGTCTGTAGGTTTGATGGGTAGATCCTTAATATCGTATATGGTAATATCCTAAATCAATCTTATTTTGCAGCCAAAGTATACAATCCCTCTGGGATAATATGATGTACCGCCGATTTTTACTGCAACGTGCCTACCGACGTGTTTCCCAGGTTTAACAGGTTATACTTCGACCAAGAAGGATGAACATGGCATTTAGTTCATGACATTCAAGTCTTTTGGCGTCGCTTAATCTTGACAGATATTCACATCAAATCATCTTGGAAGAAGATCTAACCAATTGTTACACACCGATCCCACGTCAACGAATCAGGGCGAGTATCCTTGTTCATTCTTTCATTTTCTTAACTTTACATTCTTTTATGTGAAGCATTTGGGGACAATGTTCGGTTTAAGTTGGTGTAGGGGGGGTAAAGAAGACATCCCTTAGAAAATGCAATCAACGTGCGTTTCTTGCTTTCTGTAATGGCTAAGAATGGTGTAATAAAGACTGAGAGAAATATTTCTGGTTAGGTGGCGAGTTTTAGCAAAACGAACTGTTAATTCGAACCCGGAAAGAAGTGTGGCGGGAATTATTTGCTAGGTTCAACTTAACCCAACTAACGACACTTGCCCAAAAATAAAAATAACAAGAAGCCATTAAAGGGTGTAAACTTCATATGCGGAGAAAAGCTGTGTTTACTTACGATGTCCTTCCCTAAGCAGCTTAACCCGGGTTACATTGGGTTTGTTACAATTGTGTGAGACGAGTGTATCCTTAAACCATGTCGTAGGGCCGCAGTACGATCTTTCCTAACTCTACCACAGGTGCATTAACTCATTCTATACAGCGCCACCATTTAGTATCCAAACTAAGGAAAACCTATAATTACCCTATATGCAATTAAAAGAGTGAAACTTTAGGCATAATAAGCGTCTCATGGATAGGAAATTTTATTACTAGCCCAAAAAACCATACCACTCAAAATTTCATGAATAAGGTAGTGACCATTTTATGAATAAGGTAGTGACCATCCGAGTGTTAGATTAATTGACTAACGTGCTAGTGATCTATGTATGACTTGGTGACCATCCGTTATGCAAATAACGCGCCAGCGATCCAAGAAGTGCACTAGTGACCATCCGTTAGTTGAAGCGTCAAGGACTCGCGCTAGCGATCTACTAAGTTTATTTAGATGCTTGTTTGTGTACCGGTAGTATTTAGAATCTAGAACTTGCATTAGTGACCATCCCAAATCCGCTAGTGAGACTATATTTGTGTAGTTAGATTTACTACATGATAAGAGGCATTAGGATAAACCCTTGTTTTACACATGTTTATATGATTACATTGGCTTCATTGGTCAAGTAATTTTCCCACACCTTAGCCGTTGTACTCATTTATACTACACGATACCCATAGTACACCCCTTAGAGCCTATCTTTTCGTTTGTTTACAATCCACCCCAAATGTACACCCAAATCGCCTTAGCCTACCTTGTATGCACTCACCTTTAGTGCATTATTGTGACAACATTTGTTTAAACCCTTAGTTAATTGTCTTATTGATTACATGGTTGCTAAGTCGAGTCATATCTTGTACATATTGTTTTGGGACAATTTGGATTCATGGGTAAAGTACTAGTGTAATGGAGAATGAGTAAGAACATCACTTATTACCCCCATATGTGCGTTAATGTTTTAAAGTACTCCAAGTCTTTCGATTATCTTAATTCGAGTCATTAGAATAGTTAATTGTAAAGTATGTAAAAGTTCAAGTGTAAGGGGAGAACCAAGGCCCCTATAATGTATTATTTTTGATGATAGGGCAAGAGTGTATGCACCAAAAAAAATAAAAATAAAAATAAAAAATAAAAAACGAAGAAAAAATTTGGAAAAAGAAAAGTAGAAAAAACATACGGACTACCATCCCGTTTCATTTTATGTTTATTTATGTTTTTGTTATTTTCTTTTTAGCTTAAGTTGAGTCAAGTCTTGGCTTAGCAACGCCACATTGTGCATGTATTTGATCAAGATAGTTAACTCGCCACCACTAAAAATATTATTCCAACAAACCATGTTTATCATATCCCTACACCTAAAAACCCTTGAAAAGCCCTCTTTGATAGTTTATCTGAGGTGCTTACGCCAAATGGATGAGGTTTTTGATCCTTTCCCAAGCCTATGGTAATCTAATTGCTAAGGGATAGTGTGTGATTTCCGTGCTTTTTATGACTAGGGTGGAATAACTATTTGTTGCAGTTACTTTTATATTAGTGTTAAATGACCCCTAGCTCATATTTTGATTGGAATAAAAGCGCATTTGATTGAGGACAAGCAAATCTCAAGTGTAAGGGTATTTGATGAGGCAAAAAGTGTTACGCTTTTAGGGGGTCATTTAATCCCTAAATCGTTATTTTATGATCAAATATTTCCTTAAATCGTTCCTTTTGTCATTTTAGGTACTTTCAGGAAGAATTCTCAAAAAACATTGCATTTTGAACGTTTTTGGAGCATAAAAGTGAAGAAAACGACAAAGTCTCAAATCAAGCTGGAATTCCTACCAGACGACGTCAGGCTTTGATGTTGACGCCGTCACCTTAAGATAAAGGAGTGGATTCAGACTCTACTAAACGACCAAGGAAGGACTCAACACATTTACACCTGACGGCGTCAGGTGTTAAGAAATATAGGCCGTCAGGTGTTAAGCTAAAGAGAGACGGCCCAGAAGGTTTAAAGAGTGACGGCGTCAGAAGTAGATCTAGGTGATCCGAGAACCCTAGAAACGGCGAGTTGACGGCATCAGGACCTATATCCTGACGCCGTCAGAGTGTAAAATCTATATATACTTTTCCAATTTTTATTCATTAAGTGTGTAACTTTTGGGAGAACTTTAGGGATAAACCCTAGCTCGTATTTTCAACCTTTTTCAAGGAGTTTTCACCCTTGTTTCAGCTATGATTAATCAAAAATAAGTCTTCCATCAAATCATTCAATATGGCTATGTGTTGCATGATTATTTCTTATGCTTGTCTTTTAATTAACATGTTAGGCTAGGTTTCTCTTGTGTTTGCTTAGATCTAATAATACCTAGCTATTGATTGCTTGTTTTTGGTTTTTTATTAATTGTTGTGGGTGGGTGATGTCGATGTTAGGCTTAAGAAAACAGGCTAACTTCCTATTGGTAACTTGCTTGAACGTCTTAAGAAACATGAATCGGATGTGTACTACGATTATATGGTTGTATTTTAATGCATGGGTAATTACTAGTGATTTCATAGTTTGGATACTAAATGTGTCGCTATAGAATGAAGTTTGCTCTTATAGAGTTACGGAAGATCCTACACGGCCCTAGGAATGGTTTAAAGGAATACAACTCGTCATGCACACAATTGTAACAAACCAATTAACCGGTAAAAGATAGCTAGGGAGTAAGGAAATCTAAGTAAACACACTTTTCTCCATATAAGTTTCACAACCTTTAATCTTCTTGTTATTTTATTTTATTTGCAACTGTAGTTAATTGGGTTAGTTGACTAGCAACTAATTCCGCCCACTCTTTCAAATACCCGAGATTTTACTTGCTTTCATAAAATATAAAAAATACAAAAAGAATCATCCCTCAACCCTTAGACCTAAGTTAGAGTAGTTTTCAATCCTAACGACACTATTCCCCGAGAGAACGATCAATCCCCCGGTACTTGGCACTTCACTATACTATATCGGTCAGGTACATTGCCTGGTGGGGATTGCAAGCTTCTCAAGATTCCTTGAGAGGTAAAACCTTTTGCGTATGTTGCAAACCACGCATCATAAACAAATATTTTAACACCCCCAAAATTCGTACAGCGGAAGACTTACAAGCTTTCGAGGTGCTACGCGAATTGATACCATCACAAGTATAGATAACAAGATAGCATAGATATTCATGTAAACCAAAGTAAGCAAAAGTCAAAGTTTACATAAATCCATGGGTTTTAGATAGGTAAGCCCAAAATAGATAATAGAAAACAGGTCTTTATAAAAGAAATATCAGAGTTTCCATCGATGTCTCAAACCAAGCCAAGATCCAAGCCACATTGCCGTAGTCCAAGTAGTGAAAGCAAGACTTCTAGTTACCTGAGAAATACATGCTTAAAAAGGCCAGCTTTCGTGTCACACCTCGCCAAAGGCGAAATCGCGAGGATGCAACTTCATAGATATCATCACAACACAGGTGTCCAATAGAGAAATACTACATGCACAAAATAGAGCAATGTATAGACACAAAGTGTCCTAACAATACCCGTATAAATACAACATCGCAATCTTCAAACATCATCAAAGAACCACTTGTATGCAGCTAAGGTCTCATCTAGTCACTTCCATCAATCTAATCCTTAGAATGCTCACCTGAAAATGATGCTTAAAAACGTCAACATAATGTTGGTGAGATTCATAGGTTTAGACACATAACAACATCCATCAGGTTACTGTGATCATAAAACATTGCTAGGCAGATAGTTAACGTTACTATACTTACTACATGTCATCACATACCGTCAATTCCATCAAACATCATACCATACACATACTCATAATTAGGTCGCATGCGCGAGCAACAGGATAAGCATCCTCCTAATCAGAGTTCACAAATCACCAATTAGGTCGCATTGCGCGAGCAACAGGATAAGCATCCTCCTAACTGATCACACACATCCGAGTGGAAGCTCACTCAACCAATTGGGTGCTTCCCCCCAATTAGCCCACATCACATTCACAATACCAGTCAATCATCATACCATACATACCCTCGACCATGTGTACATCGATTAGGTCGCTTGCGCGGGATTTATAGGATAATAATAATCCTCCTAATCGGAAAACACATGTCGTCAATTAGGTCGTTAAACCCAATCGGAAATCACATCTTCAATTAGGTCGCTTGCGCGAGCAACAGGGTAAACACCCTCCTAACTGATCACACACATCACATAGCCTCATATAATAACAACTAAAAACCAAGCACATTTACGACACATAATCACAGTAATCTCAAAACATTATACAAAGCATCATTCTCATCCCAATTTAAAAACAAGTTAAAAATATGGGACTATGAACTCACCTCAAACTCTGCAGCTTCCAATCACAATCACAATCACAATCTATCAAAACATAAACATTCACACATTACGCATGGTCAAGCTAGAAGCTACAACCCATGCAACATTCATATGATAGAAGTCTAAGGTTCATATAATCCACTATGGATCTCCTAGACTCCATTCCAACATTCCTAAATATTAAACCTTACTAAATCCCTTGCACAAATAAAACTCAGCAAACACAGAATTTTAGGGTACTTTCACCCTCATCAAAACACCTCAAAACGAACTCAAATACTCACACCAAAAATTCACCATGGTCTCTCATAAACATAATTGCTAATCCCAGAGGCCATGCTTCAAAAACACACACCATTTGCTCACAATAAAATCAAACATATAGACTATCCAAATTCGGATCTGAACGCACACCAAAAAGTTTTGATTTTATAAAAATACCTACACAAGTTATTATCGCAAATCCTCGTACCAGGGGTCTCACATAACCCTAAAACTCATCCCAATTAGTTATCTAAGAAAAATACCTCTTTTAAGTCCACTATTGAACCCCAAACTTTTACCCCAAAACTGTCCCGGTTTAACAGCTTTGACACCTTATCTCGTAAAAATCAAAAGATCGACTTCCAGACCTCGAAACAAGTCGTGGTCGGACTTTTTGGAAAGCTCTTTCTTTAAACTACAATTTAGAGTTAAAATTCGTGATCTAACTCATTACCAACTATTAAATAACTTCGTATCTTTACAGACCTAACATGCTGTCCAAACCCTAACTCATTAACTAACGCGTTTAATGACCAAATCTTTTACCAATCATCATAATATAATCAACCAATGATCCCAACATGTTTAAGATCATTATTTTACAGAAACTTATAAACCCTAGATCCATCATAATCAATATTACATGAATTGACTTATTAATTACACAATTAAGTGAATACAATTATCGAAAATTATACCTTACGCTTGATTTTTGG